>OMNW01035666.1:0-20283 GCA_900303245.1 Selene dorsalis
CTTACCCTAACCTTATTTCTTCATTTTTGTTATTTATTCATTTTGGGTTATATGTGGTTTGGTTGTTGTTATATGTGTTGATTGTTATTGAATCTAAGAAGAAAAGAAAGAAATAAGACAAAACAAAAAAGAAACTAAGAAGAAAACAACTGATTTATATTGAAATAAATTTAATTTTTTTTTAATAGCCTAACAGTGATCTCTTGTTTGTTTTTTCTTGAAATTCACACCCATTTCTCCAGAGTGAACTTAATCTTCTGACAAACTGGTCCACCTTTAAGTTTTAATTTTACTTACTTTACTTTAATAACTGGTTCTGTTTTTTTTATCAACCAGTCGTACACTCCTCTGGGGGAAGACAAGCTCAATTCTTTGTGAGTTAAGTTTAGTGATCTGCAGATTTTGATAATTGATGAGATCTCCATGGTGGATCATAACCTCCCGGCTTATATCCATGGACGGTTCAATCAAACAAACAGGTGATTTGTCACCGTACTTGTTGTCGGAGACTTTTATCAGCTGCCTCCCGTTAAAGGGAAATCATTGTACACCAATGATGTAACTGTAAACCTTCGGTCCAGTTTATTTAAGGTTGTGGAGTTTTGTAACCAACTGTAAGGCAGAAGGATAGTGTGTTTGCTGATTCGTTGAATCGGCTCAGAACTCGTACTAAAGGGACTCCCATGCTGAACAGTGACGTCGAAAGTACGAGGAAATCCACGCCCAGGACTTTGTTAACAATAAAAGAACTGGGAAGTTGGAGTTGATGAGCGGCCACCACAGCAAAAAAGCTGGGATGCGCCGGCAATTTCCACTGAAACTTGCCTGGGCTTGTACAGCACATAAAACACAGGGAATCACTGTAGATGAGGCAGTGGTCTCTCTTGAGAAGATATTTGCTCCTGGACAGGCCTACGTAGCTTTGAGTCATGTCCGGACTCTGTCTGGTTTGATCATTAGGGATTTCGAGGATAAGGCCATATTCTGTAACGCCAGAATCAAGGATGCACTTCAAAGCATGCCTCCATTTTCAACTGAGGATGTGGCCAGGCCTAACACGGAGTCAAGTTCTTTCAGTGTTTTTAATGACTGTGCAGAGTTGTAGTATGTACAGACATGTTGCAGTAATAGTTTAGGCTGTGAAGTTGTTCAGACACCAAACGTGAACTTGGAGTGTTTGGTTTGTGCCTGTGTGGACATACCGGTGATTTATCGACCGCCATCATACCCTGTGTCCTTGTTTATGGCAAATCTCAGCATGCTGCTAGAGAGGTTGGACTCCTTAGACAGAACTGTAGCTGTAATGGGGGATTTTAATGATGATGTTTTAACATCTTCATCATATGACACAACCCACAACTGAGAGAGGCACACTCATTGACTCATCATGTGTATGTCAAAACATCATAGTGAGTGACCATGTAGCTCATGTATATTGTGCTGTTCATGTTCTGTCTTCATCAACCCTCTCTCTGTTTCCTGCTATGCTATGAGTAAGGTAGGAGGTTAATATATGAGGCCGTTCAGTATTTCAGTTTCAATAGGGTCCACATCGGCTGATGCCGTCATCGCCTCAGGCCCTAAATATGCATATGTTATGTTTTTCTGCCACCTGCTGCTAGCTGCACCACCACGTTACCATTACCCTTTAACACCTGCTGGCCCATCCAGGGCCTGGCAAGCCCAGCGTTAATTATAAGCAACATGACCCACAGGCTGGTGGGTGTTAAACTGTTAAAAAATAAAACTGGATTGTCAATATAGAAACAGATCGTATTGACGATGATGATTATTACAACTGAAGCTACATCTGCATTCTAGCAATAGGCAGGTAGAGTCTGCATCTTAATCGAAACCTCTCTCCAGCCTCTCTCAAAAAGTGGTCTGCGGACCACTAGTGGTCCGTGAGTGTCTCCTAGCGTCTCCTCCTCAAACTGCCTGCGACACAGGTGTGTTGTTTTCAGTATTAAGGGTATTACTTGGCTATTACTACTATGAGACATTGTTTCATTTTTTAGCTCGTACAGTTGGCATTCACACATGTTTGTTTTCTCTCTGGTCCAAACACCACACCACTGGCAATTTTAACAATGGAGCTCAAACTCTGGAGCGGATTGAGGTCTGACCACGTTCACATAACAAAATGGAGCGCACCAGAGTTTGACTGAAGCTACACTGGTGCGGCCGTTAGGGTTGAGTCGGTTGTGTTCACACTGACCCAAACACACCGCATTTGGGCATAAATTTCAACCGGGCCAACCTAAACACTGCCCGAGGGACTATGATGTTGGTAACGCTGTCATTTTAGGTCGTAATATATGTGAACTTGAAGTTGGCTTTTTGATTTGGGGGCTATTTAGAGTTAAGTGGTCCGTGAGTATTTTTATGGGTTAAGCCGTCTTTTGTTACTGTTTAGATCAGTGCTTCTCAAACCTTTTCAGACCAAGAACCACTGCAGTCAGCTCTAATTACAGGACAGTGTCATTTAGGATGCATCACAGACTGCACTCCCCAGTGAGCAAGTGAATACTAGGTATGGACACAAAGATAGCATTTCTTCTTTGTAAACCATAACAAACAAACTAGAGAAAAACTGTATCAAATGAAAATTGTGAAATGCAGTCACACAGTGTATAAAAGAAGTGTATACTTGCCCAGTAATTGCACACCATAAGTGGTTGTTTAATGCGATTTTCCCTTTCATTTACTGATTTATTCTTGTGGGTTTTCCTTTTTAAATTAAATATTTATTATTTAATTGCTGTCCCAGAGTCAATAGCCATTTTCACAGCATATATTCATATATTTATGTTTCATCTATAGTAGTTTGATCTCAATTAAAGATGTTTTTATTGGTAGGGAGAACAGCAATCAGTGTTTATTTGATTGTGCTGTGGAAGTGGCTGCTGGTGCATCGTTGGCCTTTTCTAGGGTAGCAGCCATTTTGAACAGTGTTCAGATTTTTTTTTCTCTTCTTCTCACACGCTGAAAGCCTGTCAACCTTTTAGTAGCTCTAGATTCAGATGGGTGATGCTGGCCCTGGTTCGTAATCCCAGCGGGAAGGTCACGGTCAGGCCAGTCTGTCTCCTCTGCCTCCGTCTCTCTCATCATGTGCTTTTCAGTAGATACCATTCTGTATCTCTCTGACTCATACTCTCTACATCCTATAACTCAAGCTTTTACCCAAAGACTTCTTTCTGTGACAGCATACAACAAAGTGTCTCTCCATGTCCCGATAGGCTTGTGTGTCCTTTTAACTATTCTATATAAGCCACTTGACCTATTTTGCAGACTATGGTGACTACATATAGAACAGGCCTATCTCCAGAATGCATTAATACACATTCCCTATAGTGAAAGGAACATCAGCGTTGTTTGAAGCATCTGTACTAGTGTGTCTAAAATCTCATATGGGAGTTTTGAGAATGATATATTGATAGATTTCCATCCTAAACATCTTTTGCAACTCCATCTACACGCCTAAACACAAAAGCCATCTTGTCTACTAATTAAATAATAAATAAAACATTACTAAGCACATCCAGTATGTGTCGATTTAAGTTGTTTTGTGTCCTGACGACAACAAAAACACAACACATCAGTCGCAGCTTGGTGAGGGGTTATTGTGGGAGTAACTTAATACAGTAACTTCAGAAAATACCCACTTAATATGTGCAGCCCAGCGTGTTTAAACCTCACAATAGCTTCAAAAAGAATAATGACTCATGTCCCTTATTCTTTGTTTTGCACACATGAAGACACACTAAGCAACTGATTTACTGTCAGTATGCAAAGATGGGATGAATCAGAGCTATGACAATTTGTCACTTAACATAAAATTAATCTGGATTATTATTTTTTAATCAATTAGATGTTTCAGTGACCTTTCAAATAAAAATATTAAACATCTATCTATCTATCTATCTATCTATCTATCTATCTATCTATCTATCTATCTATCTATCTATCTATCTATCTATCTATCTATCTATCTATCTATGTTCCCTATGTGGATGTCATATAATTTGTGTCATCTGTTCAATCTCGTCTATGTAATTAGGACCTGCTGGCAACAGTATTTGTACTCTTCTTCCGTCTCATCCTTTCTCACTCTGCCTTTATTGTCTGTGGCAGTCGCTCATTTTCTCTCCTTCCACTCTAGGAAGCAATAGAAAAAGCCTGAGAGCGTGGGCGTCGATCACCGCTTCACATTGCTGCTCAGCCGACAGGCAAGAGAGAGAAAGAAAAGACAGAGAGGAGGATGACAGAGGGAGACAGAAGGAGAGGCGATGAGATGGTTGCACGAGGAAAGAGAGAGGAGAGCTAAAGAGAGGGAGTGGGAGGAAAAGAGAGCGTTGTGTGTCTGCAGCTGCTCGGCCGACACAGAGCATGTAGAACAGAACAAGAATGCGCTCTGTGTGTTTGTGCACATTTATGTAAGTGCGTTTCCATCTATAGTCTGTGTGTTGCTGCTCGTGCTCTCTCTCCGTGCACGACCTTCTGAATGCATTTGCTCGGCTTTATGTGAAGAAAAGAAGCCATGCAGCGAGATGAAGAGCTTTGTTTTGATAGTGAGATGTAGGTAGCATTGACCTAAATTCTAAAAAGCATGTTTCACACGAAATGAGGCTCTTAAACCCAAAGCAGCAGCAGCAGCAGCTACTTAGAAGAGATTTAATGACTCAAGAGAATTCTATAGGCAAATGTGCTGAATTATATAGAAGGATTTTATTCAGTTCAGAAATAATATGTTCTGTTCAGATAATGGCAAGATTAAAGTGTAAAAGTAGCAACAAGAAAGGGAAGATTGGCCCAAGTGCACTGCAGGTACAAGTCATGTTAAGACAACATCTTCAAAGTTGAATTTAATCTAATCTTTCGTTTACATGAAAACAGAGCTTCAAGTCACCGAAAACAATTGTATCTGAAATCTCTGGCCAAAGTGGAGATTTGGGTTAATTTATTTTCCCCATGACATCTGCATGTGCCGTTCAGGATATGGTTGCTGTTGGACATGTAAGTTGTTGGACTCAATAAAACATTTAATGGCCAAAACAAATTCGCTTTCGACTACATAGCTCATATGACAAGACATGACGGACATGATCGTTGTGAATTTAAGATTCTACAACATTTTGTCCGAGTCAATCCTCATTATTCACAGTGAAGAAAACAGTGTCAAATACATCAAATCAAAAGATTGTACCACTTAACTTTAACATGGTTGCCAGTGTCATAACGGTGGTTGCAGACTGGACCTAAATGCAAAACAACCCTAACAGCATCCCCCTTTTTCCTGGTTTCTGCAAAGTACATAGTCACAGCTTTACACCTATATTGACCAGTAAATGTTGTTTAGATGGGGAAGGAGGTTTGTAGTCATGGGACACAGACAGTGACTGCATTGTGGTTTGTCTGTTCTTCATCCTATAGCACACGCATGTAAAAGGATTATCCATCTTTGTATGTAAGAAGGGGATCAATTAACCCCTGCATGCATTTAAACAGGGCTCCTCATCTCTGTTAACGTGATGGATTAGGTAAATGAGATAATCTACAATCCATTCTGTGATAAATGTTATGAATATGTAACATAGTTTGATGAAACAGACGAGCTGATAAATGTGACTACGTAGCATATCGCTCACTGTAATAAAACACTGTGGTGAATTTCCTTAATACATTTAGCTTGTCAGCGATGACTTTGGCAGGCCACCTCCCTGGCCTTATTTATGGCAGTAGTGTTGCCTTTTCTAGTTATTTTTTCTTTGTAGTGCTCACAGACCTCCATGAGGAGGGCTTGTTCAGCCAAGGAGAAGGATGCTGCTTCTCACTGGTCTGGAACAATTTACAACACTTTCAGCCCTCGACTTGTGTGGGCTTTTTATTTTAACAGGTGAGGCTTCACTGAGCGTTAAGTGGAGCCATCTGATGAAATGGATTAGGGCTTGATTTGGAGTTCAGGCTAATTCAAGTTTCAAAGATTACACCATAGTCTGGATGTTCTCAGTGATTTTGATGGGATGACCTGAGCACATGTTACTGGCAGGGATGGCCAGACTGGATCAAGCAGACTGTGAGATAACAGACTTTTTCTCTTTTTTTGAACAGACTTTGAAACAAGGAATTCTAAATATTGTTTGTGATGTTTGGGTTGTGGCTTACAAGTCCAACTTCAAGTCCTGTATCAATACAAAGGACAAAGAAACAAGGAAACTGGGGAACAATAAGAGGGAAGCAGGAACACAGCAGGAAGGCAGGGCAGGCCAACAGGGTATACGAGGCACAGGTGGAGGAATCAACACAGGTGGGACACATTGGATAATCACAAGAGGGCGCACACAGGAAGTCAGGACACTGAACTTCAAAATAAAACAGGAACTAAAACTTTTGCTGGGCTAAGAAGTCAGAATTGAGAAATATTCTTTAAGGGTTTATTTGTTTGGTATTGAAATCCAAACCTAGTATTCAAATCACAAACTCAAACAAGAAAGACGTCATGTTGGAGTGTCAGGAAGTTTCAGAGCTGTAGGTCTCATGTCATCTCACTCCCATTAGACAGTGGTTGGACATTGTAGTTATTGGAAACAACTTGTGGAGCTGCTGTTAAAACAGTTGTCACTTGTTTAATGGATGATGAAATAATCAGAGTCAAAGTATCTTCATTGGTCTCCCTTGGGAGAAATTTGTCTTGGACAGAGGGGTAAGCTGCATAAACAACACCAATTACATAATAAATTATTATTAGTGATTCATAAAAAGTGCAATTCAGCATCTCAGTGCAAGTTAGGCATCACATAACTTCACCAATAGTGGGATGAACGAGTGTTTGTAATAAGTGCTGTGTATCTCGAGTGAAAGCTGATGATTAATGTTATTTAAAAGAGGCAGAGAAGAATGTCGGTGTCACACAGTAGACCTGCTGGCCACAGAGGGACCATATCTCCATCTTCAGGAGGACAGTAAATCAGTGATGACAGAGATTAGCTCCATACATCCACAAGTGCCCACTCTGTTTTCTCTCATTCTAATGAGAGGTGATGTGGATGGTTCTTATGCCACAACTTTCTTTTGAGCACCATGGAGGTGTCGTGGGCTTTGCATCCCACTGACCGCCCACCTTTTAATCTGAAATCCAAGATATTGTCCTGCAGAGTCACTTCCTGTTTATGCGAGTCTGTCATGCTGAAGCTTCTGACACCCGGGTACAAACTCATGAGACTGATTTCTTCACTTGGCTTGGAAATTAAATTCAATTAGTTTTCATTCATTTCTTTATTCTGCTGCTGGAGCAATTTAATTTTTTTTATAAACTGTTTCCAAATGTCACCAGAGCAGCCGATCACATCACGCTCTCCTCTCACAGATCCACTTCTATTCGTATAGCCAAAAACAAGACCATGCCATCACTGTACAGGACACCACAGCTCAGAATCACACACATGGCTGCTGCAACTGGTCTGAGCCTTTATGGCACACACTCTAAAGCAGTGTTTCAGACCAAGGACCACTTACCCCATAGAAGAACACTCACGGACCACCTACATCTAAGTAGCCCCAATAACAATATGCCAACTTCAAGAGTTCACAAATTACAACCTAAAATGACGGCGTTACCAACATCATAGTTTCTGTACTACACACCCGAGGTCGCGGCAGAGTCATAGTTATTTTGACGTAAAGTGGTTGCGGTGTCGCAAACCTGTCTGCTGCACTGCCTAAAGAGGAACTATACATGTCTGGTCACTTTCCCTCTGTGTTGCTAACCCTCCTCCGGGCCATGTGCATTTGTTTTCAACGAAGCCGGTGAGAAAGCAATCCATGGAGCGGTGGATAGTGTTATTTATCTTATACGCGTTATGGTGTGTATATTCCTGTAGTCTTATCTGTGATAAAAAAGAGATGACATGTTATGGGGCGTTTGTGTCGTGGTGCCACCAGGACGAGAGCTGGGACACCGAGGTGGAGGCTCTGATCTTGCGAAGTTGGTTTTCAGCCAAGAGACACCAGGTGGAAGACAGAGAGCCTCCATTCTCCCTGTAACAAGTTACAAGTCATTTATTTAACCATCACAGTTACTCTGAAGCTGTTTAATTAAGGTCAAAATGTAACATAGTTCCCCTTTAAGTGTGACAACGCCATTTGAATTCATATGCTAGTTGATTTAATATTGAAAACAACACACCAATGTCACAGGCAGTTTGAGAAACACTGTAAATTTTAAAACGTGACATGTTACCATGTCACCTCACAGACCACCAGTGGTCCATGGACCACTCTTTGAGAAAGGCTGGTGAGGGATTGTCAGGGACATGGAAATGGACAGTCAGACTGTCCCTCACACAGGACAGACAAACCATCCTGCTCCAGTCTGTGTCTGACAATAAACAAGAAGCTGAGAACAAAACAAGGAGAAAAAAAAAAGAAAAAAAAAAAAAGCTCTTGATTTCATTAGTTAAGCAACAAATCACTGACGCATGATGGGTTCATGTATTTTATTTCATACATTACATTCAAATCCTTGAGTTCAGGCTCTGATGAGAAACATTGCATCCTCTGCAGGCTCATTTGTCTTTGACAGTGTCCTTCACTATTAGTTTGTGTTTGGTTACGCACCCCTCCTCCTGCTCTCATACTTGTGTATTCCGTGACTGATTGTCTACTACTGCGCAGCAGAGAAACCAGGACAGAGTTACATAACAAGTAGTATGGGACCACTGTCCTGAATTCATTATTGCAGGGATGTTTATTTCGTGGATTCAGCCCCCAGATGGAAGGTATAATCAGGAGCTGACTTTGTTGTTTCCCAAATTATCAATCCCAATAGTTCCCAAAATTTGCTCTGTGACACTCCGGGGTCCTGAAGAGTCTCAGGTAGCTCCCATAATAATGAAAACCAAACAAATAAATAAATACATACATAAAATCATATCTTTGCTTATGAAAGCCTCTGTAGTAGCACAATAATCAGATTCACATCAGCCCAGAGGTGATTCATGTCAGGGCGACACACACACACACACACACACACGGAGGGAGGGTGCATGCTAAGAACATATCTATGCCTGAGGAGAAAAATTTATTTGTCATTGCACATAAAAATACAACAAAACTTCGTTAAGCAGCAATCTCTTTTTAAAACGGTAATAACCATTGTTAAAAAGGAATTTGTGCAAAGTGGAAGGTCAGTGAGCGTTGAAGTCGGTCGAGGTTGTAGCAGCAGACAGTACAATATGCAAAACATATAAAAACCATAGCATCTTCCCACTGCAGGGTAATTGTTTGGCATTTCCACAGTCCCCACTCACACAACTGTGGTTTACATCACGAATATTCTGGGAGTGAAGTAGCTGTAAATGGGTAATAACTAACATTTATGCTCCCCCAAACTGCTCCAAAGTCTGTGTGCGGGTGGTTTATGGAGTGCAAATAAATACCACACTCTGGCAACGAAGCTGTATTTGTTTTGCCTTTGTGCTGCTAGACTCCTTCTGGACTGCAGTCGTTTTTGGAGCCAAGCAACAAACAGGATGATCATATACATTATATTTTCTTTGCTTTATGTATAAAGAGGATAGTTTATGTAAAATGGCTGCATACATGTATGTAAGATAGATATAAAAGCTAATAAAAGGTTGAAGTGATGCATCTGTCAGCTGGTCCAGGAGCAGCATGGAGCCAGTGGCTGGTGAGCATTCATATCTGCTGCCCTGCTGGAAGCAGAGGGTGGATGGTTGATTAAGCAATGGTGCAACAAGCCTACAGTGCCTGGCAGGAGGGCAGTGATAAGGTTCAGGCACATACTGAATCTACACAAACAGTGCATCAATGTATATGTGTATGTGTGTATTATCACAACCCAGCTCATAGATTATATATATATAGAAATACGTATATTAAACAGTTCAACCAGGTGGGATGTGGCAGCCAGTGGTATCAGTAGTGTGGATGTGGATGTGGATGTGGCTGTGTGCGTAAATGTAACGTGTGAGTGTTGTGAAGTGAAACAAAAACAACAGAAGTAAAGAGCTGGCTGTGGGCTGAGGGTGCTGGCATGATGCAGAGAGAGACTCAGAGATGATCGGGGGCAGGGCTTAAGTACGCTGCACAACACCGACTCAGGTGCTCCACATCAGGCTCCAATCATTCACTCAGGCTCCATGGCAACCGTGGGAAGAACACAGGTCTTAAACACACCCTAGCCATGTCACATTCATGCTGGTAACCCACATGCACACAGCAGAGGCCCTCACAGTATGTATGTGTGTGTACACATACATATGTGGTAATAGCGTAACAGGGGAGAGATCCTACAGCCCACTGCTGTCTTCCTTTGTTTTGTTTAGCCAGCACCTACTTCCCAATTGAGTTCTTTGGTTTTGATTAATATATTTCCTTTGTTTCACTGAAGTCTGATTAATAAAGCTTGGATTATTGTTTTCAAAGTTTAAACCTCTGTTGGAGACCTTTGTTTATGCTTCTGGCCTCTTTGTGTTCGAGCCTGTGTTTCGTTTGCTTTGAGGCTGTAACAATTGTATATATGTGAGCTGTAGAGAAGGGGTAGGATTAAATAAGTAAATACTTTTTCCTACTCCCTTTCGGACATGTCAATATTCATTATGTTTTGTAAAGTGTGTTTTTTTTATGTTTTCACTTTCATTGGTTTATTTGTTGAAATAATTCAACTTTTTGTTTTGTTTTCTCATGTCTGAAAATTCATTTAATTTCATTTGGTGTTTGGCGATGAGTATAGAGGTGGTGTGTGTCAAAGTAACAACCAACAAACACGCAATTGCCAAGTGCAGTGTCATGATCAAATGATGAGCGAAACATGAGGACATAACTCTGCCCCAAAAACTAGTGATGACAGAGAAGAAGTCCTCACTGCAGCCGGCCCCAGGTTGAATCCCACATCAGGTGGCTCTTTGCTGCACGTCATTCCCTCTCTCTCTGCCTCCCCATTTCCTGTCTCTCTCAGCTATACTATCAAATAAAGGCAAAAATACTTAAAATAAATAAAATGCAGGTGTTGATGTGCAAGAGGGCAGCGGGTGGACTGAGTTTATTTACAGTGTTTGTTAAGTGAGATTATAGCACGAGAGAAGAAGCTATTTGTGAATCTGGTGGTTTCGGATTTGATGGCCCCCAACGCCTACCAGAGGGTAACAGTTCAAAAAGGTATTGACCAGGATGTTCTACCATGGCTCTGTGTGGTCATCTGCTGCACTTCCACAGTGTTGCTCCAGATGTGACGGCCTCACCACACTGCAGATATTCAGCAGCTATTTCTGGTCACCCTATATATCACATGTCTGTCTGTGTGTGTGTGAGAAGGAGAGAGAGAGAGAACAACAGATCTAGGAACAGTTTGCCTTCTTTGTTCAGCGTGAGTTGTGTGTTCCTCGCTGCTGCTAGCAGTACATTGTAATTAAAGGAACATTGCAACAAGACCTATTTTGAGTATCAAAAACTCACTCACGCAAAATAAACGACTGTTTCTATGCTTCTCTGATCTATATTTTTGCAGCGACTTTGGGTTGCTGTTGGAATCCATTGTAACCATCCTCAGTACAACGACTGCTATCTGACATGAAGGAGCAAGAAACTTTTCAGAGTCACTTTTCAGAGTTCGTACGTTGTGATACAACAGTGACAACATACTTCTGTGCATGTTTTTCATCAGCTGGAATCTGTTTGAATGTATTTATGTCTGTGTGAAAGCTCGTTTTCATGTGTAAAGTTGCTGCAAATGGAATAATGCACTTGCAACATCACATTTAGCCTCTGTGGGTGTGTTTGTGTGTTAACTCGCTGTGTGATGTGGAGTGAAGTTGACAGCAGTCATATTCTTCTTGTTAGAGCAAAGTCTTGTGCAGCCCACCTGCTGCAGACTGACTACATGATACAGCAAATTCCCACTATGATCCTTTCTATGTTACAACATGGTAGCCATTTTGTCTTCATGTATTTTGAGACTGTGTGAGTGAACTGCACTGTCTGCAGCTGGAATAACAAAGTATCCACCGTGTGTCTGCGTCTGTATGTATGCATAAATCATCAACCACACAAATTAATTTTACAGTGCATCCATTTACACATTACCATGACTTCTCAGCATTACATTTCTTGTGATGATAACATAATACACTTAAGTAGATTTTAAATAAACCAACATTTATTGAGAAGATGTTTGGAAATGGCAGTGTGGCAAACCTCACACCAGACGGCTAGACGTCACTGGGGAGGATTTACTTGGAGGATGCAGCAGACCTGACCCAAGACCACTGTCGATGGCGAACCCCGGTGAAGCTGATTGGGTCTACGCACGGTGATGATCCCGCTGAGCGAGATCGGGCCCTCACCATGCAAGAGCAATACCTACCCAAGGGTGTCCGTTTTGGTAAAATGAAACCAGCTACAAGTTATTTCTGTAAAGTTTGATATTTTCAATCCATTGTAATTAATATATACACAATTAATATTTCCCTATACACACATGTCATCAGTATTTGAGTAAATAAATGGTCAAATTTTATGATGTTGAAAATGAGCCTCCCCCCTTTTAAAGACCAGCAGCCACCACTGGTATACACATCATTTTACACAGATGTTAAATCACGTAGATAATCTCTAAAATCCCTCTGAAGGACCACTATGACCCTCAATAGACACTGATTCTGGGCCTCAGGAGCCTGATTTAGGCCTGCTGGGCCCCTACAGCAAGACTACGACAAGAAAGGCAGCAAGGGGAACAAAGGGAGTCATAAACTGCAATATTCATCATTTTTGGGGTCTTTGGTTTTGATTTAAACATTTCTTTCTTTTTGATTGAATTCATTCATTAATAAAGCTTGGATTATTGTTTTCAAAGTTTAAAACTTTTATTGGCGTGCTTGATTTATGTTACTGGCCTCTTTGTGTTCAAGCTTTTGTTTTGTCTGCTTTGAGGCCATAACAATCCTGAACTGAACTGCCACTTCGAAAGTGTTTGGTACTACACCAATAAAGAAGGGTGCCCACCAGATGACCTCGATGACGAGAACCATGGCCTTGGACTTGACTTCACATTTGGCTGCAAACTGCCACAAAACATGCTGATGGTCCTGGCTCAAAGGAGCCAACAAGACAACATCAGCTGCAGAACCAGTGACAAAGGGCAGCCCTGCCACAGTCCAACATGCACTGGGAACAGGTCTAACTTATTGCTGGCAATGCGGTTTGTTCATGAGTGAGGGAAGGATTGAGCGTGAGATTGACAGGCGGATCGGTGCGGCGGCCGCAGTAATGCGGTCCCTGTATCGGTCTGTCGTGGTGAAGAGGGAGCTGAGCCGTAAGGCGAAGCTCTCAATTTACCGGTCAGTCTACGTTCCCACCCTCACCTATGGTCATGAGCTTTGGGTCATGACCGAAAGAACGAGATCCCGGATACAAGCAGCTGAAATGAGTTTCCTCCGCAGGGTGGCAGGGCGCTCCCTTAGAGACAGGGTGAGGAGCTCTGTCACTCGGGAGGAGCTCGGAGTAGAGCCGCTGCTCCTCCACATCGAGAGGAGCCAGCTGAGGTGGCTCGGGCATCTGTACCGGATGCCTCCAGGCATGCCCCACCAGGAGGAGACCCCGGGGAAGACCCAGGACACGCTGGAGTGACTATGTCACCTGGCTGGCCTGGGAACGCCTCGGGATCTTATTCTTAACTAATTTCTTTCTTTATTACTGCTATTACGATTATTGTAATGACCACCATTTATGTTATATATTACACTTGAATTACATGCACACGCGCACCCACACACACTGTCCAATCCCTTCTCATTATCTAGGAAATACTGGTCCAGTGTGTACTTACCTGCCAGGTGGGTTACACATTATATATATATATAATATATATATATATCTCTTTCTTCTTGTTGTCGTTCCATTTTTGTGTTTTAGATACAAGTTAAAATTTTGAAGTCCTTAAATTACCTTAAAGAGATGAGGTTGAAATGAACTAATTCCTGTGAATGTTAAGGGAGATTAAGTCTCCAATTATGAAAAGAAAAACTTCTATATGTAAAGGGAAAATCTGCTGACATAACATCTTGGATGAACGGTATGTCAGCAGATTGTCTCTGACACAGAGCACAACACTAAAAGGGGACAGGCTTGGACATGTCTTTCACTTGTCTTTTACCACACAGCAAGGGAAGCTGCTAGACTAATCAACAAAAACTAGAATGTGAAATTAACATAGTCAGGAAACGATGAGAATGCAAGATTCATCCTGTCGACTCAATATGAATAGGGTCACATGGGTTGATGTTAATGGCCCCAACCACGAACATCCTAAAAAGTCTTTTCATTGATCAAAGGAAACTTAGACGAGCTTGGACCACAGTGTTATGTGATATTTGGTAAATCCTCCTGTAAAAGATCTTTGGAGCTCCTTTTTAATGGCTCCCACTGCAAAATCAACATGCCACCAATACTCCAAAACATGATCTCCAATGTTTCTGAATCCTCCTAATTAGCAGCTATACTGTCTGATCCTGACCCACTGAAGTTCCCATGTGTTTTCTTTTTGTCTTCTCCCTCCTGGGATTACCTCATGTGTCTCACCTGCGTCTGATTGCCCCACCTGCGTCTCGTTTCTCCTCTGTGGATTTTACCTCAGTGTTTTGCCCTTTGCTGATTTCTCAGTGGGTTCATTTGCTTCATTTTCAAGTCAGTATATCATCTAACAGATATGGGAGATGGGTATCACACAACCACCAGCTTACTATTGGAGATTTAGACAGATATGCTGTAGGATCCTGAATTCATTGAATCTATGAATGGCTTCCCTGTGGATACACATCACACTCCAACATATGGGAGGCCTTCGACAAATTCTTTCATGTCATGTGAATAAGAGAAGAGAAAAAAGAAAAGCCTTGTGTCTTTAGGAGAGGAGATTTGAAATCTTGAAAACATGTAACAGTTGTTCATGAGGGATGGTGCGAGCAGAAAGAAAGTCACGCCCACACAATAGGCTACTTGGGACTTCAAGACTGTTGCTGTTTTATTGAGCAAAACACCACGTTAATATCATACATGACAAAGCAGTCTCATGTTACTCGCTGTTAAGCGAGTTGAGAATCAAAGAAAAAGAGAAATGTGGGAGCTCAATAATGGCGTCCACTCACAGTGTACTCGTCGTCTCAACTGACCAAAACAAAGGCGTCGCCCAGTGATGTCCTGGTGACGTTTATGTTGTTAAAGGAACATTACAACTGTTACAAACACACTTTTTTTCTTTGTCTTTTTTCTGTTCAAAATTATCAATGACCAGACAGGCTTTGTAAAAAAAGCAGATATGGATTTGATTTGTGCAGAGACTTTTACATCCTCACAAAATGTGCGTATGTAAATGTGCTGAAATTGTTAATGGACAAGCAATGATTTTGGGAATCGCAATTATTCAGTTTATTGTGAAATTCTCAAAGCAAAAAATTTCAACTAAAGGGATGCTGCTGGATGCCTTCCATTTATCTAGAGGCGTTCACTAAGGTTGCCCAATCTCCCTGCTCTTGTTTTTAATAGCTATAGAAGTGCTGTCTGTTTAAGGGTATTAAATTTGGTTTAAATGAACATAAATTAGCACTTCACAAAAAGTGAAATTATACCCTTTAACATTCAGGATAATAACATTAAAAATCTGGCCAAACCTTGGCAATGGTTTCCAAATGGATTAAATTATCTAGCTGCAGAAATGAGAACCAAAAACCACATTTGTAAAGATCACCACATAAAATGATTGGGCCAGGTTAGAGTGGAAATGTCTCAGTAGAAATCCAGAGCTGTGTTTAATTTCTCAGAGGCAACTCAATTAAAATGAGTGTACTCCTCAAATTTCTTCACTTATCCCAGCATGTTCCAGTTCAACTCCCATAGTCTGTTTAATGAACAATATTAAATCGTATCCTACTTTGTGTGGAAAATCAAAGTCCCTAGAGTTAACTCTGACCCTCCAGGTCTACCACACCTACAGTCGTTGGCGAATAAAGACATTAAATTTGATGCTCTAGTTCTTCTAGACTAGACTGGTAATCAAATAACTGTTAATGCAAACTCTGTCTATACAGCAATAGCAAAATTTACATATCGCTCCTTTAACTAACAGAGGAGGTCTGTACAGAGGAATGCAGGGGTAGGGGGATAAAGTATGTGATAAAGTATTGCCATTATATAGCAAGAATATTTCCTTTAAAACAAAAGTTTAATACTGTATGTACATGTTATAGTCATGAAAACAGTTTACATGTGTTTTTATAAAATCTATTATCTCACATAAATGTATTGTACAGTATTTTAATAATTATATGGAATTGATTTGCTTATGAAAAGTAGACGTGTGAATCCTCATCTCGAGTCTGGGGATTAATTTTAGATTTTCAGCTTTCTAATTATTAGCCTCATTTAACCAATTCACCATTCGACTGCTCTGCCCATCAAGAGGAGCCCGTTTCACATGGAAACAACTTCTCTGTCATCAGTTTCACTCTGAACAATTGTAATCATAAAGTGTCGAGCCTCTGTCTGAGCCCAGATTAAAGAGTCCTCAGATCACAGTGATGATGTCCCCTGGTTATCATGTTGTGATGTTGTTGTGAGGGCAACAGTGTTGTGGAGGGAAGAAGGAAAGACAGGTTATACGAAGGAATGCATTCCTGAGAAACAAAGGTAAAGTAGGACGATATCTATATAACACATGAACATTAAACAAGGAGGGAATCTGTTTTTTAATTTTCACAGTGAGCAGGCTGTAGCTGTAGAACTTTCCTATACTTGTAAATATTGCTTTATTATTACAGGTATATTTTATGTTACATCTATGTTATATAATCAAACAGGATTGACTTTCACCTTTGTATTCAGGTTTGTGTTGATTGTCCGGATCGCAGGACTGTGTGTTTATTATTCGTCAGGACTGGTACGCCTTGTCGGTGGGTAGTTAAAACCAGCATTGTTAATATTGTAAACCAAGAAATAATATTATATGAATGAATGTATAACTTTGTCAGTTAATTCTGGATTTGTTTGTGTTTATATTGCAGGTTTACAACCTGACTAAATGGTCTTTAAAATTACATACATCAGGAGGCTAGTGTAGCTCTGTAGCAGGCAGGCTAACTAGTATACCAATGGTTATTGTGTGCATGTGTGTGCTCAGTAAAAAGTACAAAGAGACTGGAGTTGTTCCGCTGTGCTTGTCCTGACAATCCTTCCAGAGGGGAGTTTATTAAGCTGTAGCGTAGTTTGGTAAAAGTCTGGACAGTAACCACACAGGGAGGCCGGTGTAACCCAGGTGCAAACCGCAGCCCGTCTCCATCTGTCTCTCCTTGGGTGTTGTGATAACTGCATTACTGGGAGTGGACTTATGTCCCCTGGGTCCTATGTTCTCTGTTTTTCCCAAAATGGTCCTATGTTACCCGGTCGCAATACATAGAGTACAATACTACTAACCCTAACGCACTTATGAATATTTAGGCCACTTCATGACTGTGACTGGCCCTTCCCTAGGTATTCGGGGTGTGTTTTGTGGCTGGCTGTTGGTTGGTTTGTTTTCTCCTCCAGGTTCAGCAGGGGCGGGTCCGTAATTAGATGATGTGCTGCACCTGGGCCTGGTGAAGTGCATGTATCTCCACGCTGGCTGTCTCTCTTCTCTCGCCGACTCCGTCCACGCTGTCTGGGGGGACACCACGGCATGGCTGTGCCCAGCGGTTTTCCTTTTGTTTTGTTTGCTCACCACACACACATGCATCCATACACGCCTACACCACTGAACACTGATACTGATCTTTCTGCTTCTTTTATGTTGGATCAATAAACTTGTTGATCTCTACCGTGGAGCCGTCTCTCCTACCGTTCTTTGTCACAGTCCTTGAGCCGGGCTGTAACAAGTGGGGGCTCGTCCGCTCAGCTGATCGCTTGTGAGTAGCGTTGACGAGGGGGAAGTATTGTTTCCTTTTGCGGTAGTCGCTGCTTGGTGTGCCAAGATTGAAGGCCTGTTGGTCGTTTTTTTCTTTCCCTGGCGGCAGTGGGTCCGGTAGCCAGCCGCGGCCATCGTAAGTTGCCATTGTTGCTGTCCCTGTTAGGCTGAAGTGCGGACTCCCTTTGGGGTTCGTAGTTGGGGGTCGTAGTGTGGTGTGAAAATGGTTGGAGCTATTGGCTCTGGAACACGGCCGAGACTGCAGAAGGGGTCGCCAATTGCTGGTTGCTTCAGCGGGTCTGCGGTAAGTAGTGCATAAGTACCCGCTGCAACTAGCGCCTGAAGACTAGGGGGGGAGTTTAGCTAGTCTGGTTAGGCAGTTAGAGGGACAGTGCTGCGGGGACGCCTGGCTGTGTGTGCGGGCTGGGCTGCGTGGACCCAGCGTGCTGCGTGTGTGGTTGTATTTTCAGTGACCCAGGTGAGTGGTGGTGAGAAATGGCTGGTGTGGAGGAGTTTCTGAGAGCACCAACCGAGGAGTTGCTGGAGGGCTTCTCATGTGAGCATTCAATCCGGATTGCGGCGCATTTTAATCTGGATGTGGGGGATAAAAGGATGAAAGAAAACATTAAAAGCATCATCAAGGCTAATCTGACCGAGCGAGGGTGTTTCGGATCAAAAGCAGAGGCCGGTAGTCCTGGGGTGGTCGGTGTTGGTTGTGGTGAGGCAACCTTGACTTTTGAGCAGTTCATTCCTAGCGGGGGAGGACGATGGGGTTACAGCACCCGATGATGGGTTGCTGCGCGGCAGGCTGTCGAACAGTGAGACCTTAAAAAATCTGTCGTCATTGCTGGCACACTCGACTGAGGAGCAGAGGGCTGAATTGTCTGATCTGATCCGAAGTTTTCCTGTCCTGTTTGGTGATACGCCGAGTCGAACACACTTAGTGGAACATGATATAGACGAGGGTACTGCAAAGGCTATTCGCCAGCATTTTTATAGGGTGTCGGAACAGAAGCATAGGGTGATGGATGCTGAGATTTGTTACATGCTTGAAGATTGTTTTGGTTTGAGGAATGCACCTGCGACTTTCCAGCGTCTAATGAACATGGTGGTGTCTGGGCTGGAAAGCTGTGCGGTGTATTTAGATGTCGTCATATACAGTGATACGTGGGAGGAGCATCTGGGCCGTATTAAAAACTTGTTTGGTCGTTTGAGTGATGCCTGTTTGACAATTAACCTAGCGAAGTGTGAGTTCACCAGGGCTACAGTGGTCTACTTGGGAAAAGTCTTGGGGCAGGGGAAAGTGTGTGCTGTGCAGGCCAAAGTGAGTGCTGTGGAAAAGTACCCAGTTCCCACCACCACTGGTTTTCCTTTTGTTTTGTTTGCTCAACACACACACACACACACATGCATCCATACACGCCTACACCACTGAACATTGATACTGATCTTTCCACTTCTTTTATGTTGGATCAATGAACTTGTTGATCTCTACCGTGGAGCCGTCTCTCCTACCGTTCTTTGTCACAGTCCTTGAGCCGGGCTGTAACAGTACACTCAGCACCCCATCTTGACAGAAAAAAACAAATGTAGAAATTTTTGCAAATTTATTAAAAAAGAAAAACTGAAATATCACATGGTCACAAGTATTCAGACTCTTTGCTCAGTATTGAGTAGAAGCACCCTTTTGAGTTAGTACAGCCATGAGTCTTCTTGGGAATGATGCAACAAGTTTTTCACACCTGGATTTGGGGATTCTCTACCATTCTTCCTTACAGATCCTCTCCAGTTCCTTAAGGTTGGATGATGAATGTTGGTGGACAGCCATTTTCAGGTCCCTCCAGAGATGCTCAATTGGGTTTAGGTCAGGGCTCTGGCTGGGCCAGTCAAGAATGGTCACAGAGTTGTTCTGAAGCCACTCCTTTGTTATTTTAGCTGTGTGCTTAGGGTCATTGTCTTGTTGGAAGGTGAACCTTCGGCCCAGTCTGAGGTCCTGAGCACTCTGGAAGAGGTTTTCTTCCAGGATATCTCTGTACTTGGCCGCATTCATTTTTCCTTCAATTGCAACCAGTCGTCCCGTCCCTGCAGCTGAAAAACACGCCCATAGCATGATGCTGCCACCACCATGTTTCACTGTTGGGATTGTATTGGGCAGGTGATGAGCAGTGCCTGGTTTTCTCCACACATGCCGCTTAGAATTAATCCCAAAGAGTTCAATCTTCGTCTCATCAGACCAGAGAATCGTATTTCTCATAGTCTGGGAGTCCTTCATGTGGCTTTTGGCAAACTCTATGCGGGCTTTCATATGTCTTGCACTGAGGAGAGGCTTCCGTCGG
>OMNW01035667.1:0-25870 GCA_900303245.1 Selene dorsalis
TCATTAAGCATTTTTCATAATGAATGACATCTTTCCTGTCAGTAACAGGTTGCTTAACATGGGAACTCACGCTTTCAGGAGAGATCACCTTGTCTCCAATGTGTGAAATGTAAAACAAAAGAAATGAGAAAAGGTTTTTATTTATTTATTTTTTTTTTTAATCTTATCTTGAGGATAAAATATAAGAAATCCAACTATGTCTGTTTCCATCAGGGGGATATGATGATGTATTTATTTGATGAGATTTGGGTTTTTAAAAGGCTTCCCTGTACTCATCACTCACACTAGAAGGAGAATGTGTCTCAGTATCAGCCATTTGGGGGATTTCTTATTTCTCTATTCCCAAAGACGATAAACTTCACTTCATTTTTTGGAGTGAGTTGCCCTCCGTAGCCCTATCAGCTGTGAGACAATTGCAGCACACGCCATTGATGTAGTCCTGGCAGGAGCAGAAACCGAGAGTGCAGATAAAACACTGCGCTCTGAGTCACGCACTGAAGAGCAAACTTTGTCAAGCTGGATTAACACTCACAAGCTCCCAAGCAGGAAGGCAATTACTTGTGTTAACACTGATATCCACTGTAACACCCCCTGACGACTGATTTCTCTTTGTGTGTCTCTGCTTGTGTTTATGTGTGTGTGTGTGTGTGTAAAGGAGAGAGTGAAAAGATAAACAGCTTTCTTCCCCTCTTGCCTAACATGGTGTATATATCCCATAGAGGCTTGAATGCAATAAAGACAAACAGTAATGAAGTGACACACTAGATGTGTGTGTGTGTGTGTGTGTGTGTGTGTGTGTGTGTGTGTGTGTGTGTGTGTGAGCTAATTTGCACCTCTTGAGTACTCTATGACTCATTTACACTTCATTGCATTGAAACTATGTACCATGAAACGCTATGAACCTTGTTTCAATTAAAAGAGAGTATGGGCAAAACAATGAACAGCGCTGAAAACCAACCGGTAATTGAAGTTTGGAGTCACTGTTCAATTTTATATTCAGGCTTGTGCACAGAAAAGGTCGCCTTCATTCTCCAAAAGCTCCAATTTGTAAATGTAGAATAAGAAGAATAAGCTCATTTGTGTGTGATTTGTGTATTTATAGTGATCTTCTTTATATTTTACTCACAGAAGCTGCGCCTGAAACCTTCACCAGACTTTCCCTAAACACACCTTCAGCTACAGCAGTGAGTATTTTTTTTGTTCCATCTATTCCCAAACTTCAGTGCTCACTTTTTTTTCTCTCACTCTTTTTTGTCTCATGTTGCTTTTTTACTTCAGAGCCACTCAGATGTTGCTCAGTGCAGCAAGGTCACCCCTATCAGCAAAATCATCATCTTTATTTATCTTTTGTAGATCTCACACTGGCAGACCCCAACCTCACACACTCCTAACATGTACACACACTCATATGCAGACCTACCTCCCCATGCCAGGTTGACTGACAGCTGATCACTGTGGCTGACCTTGGCAGGTTATATTTCTGACAAAGACAGACTGAGTCAGTGAGACAGAGGGGGAAGGAAACACTTTGGATGTGTATATTAGAGACACGGGCACAGAGAAGCAGGCAGAAATAGAAAAGAATAGACAGTGGGAGAGCAGAGTGGAGAAAGCAAGATGCATGAAGTGAAAGTGTAAGACAGGCAGAGCTGCAGACACAACAAGAGAGAAACAGAACAAAAGAAGAAGACAGAAGAACACAGGCAGAGATAAAAAGCGAGACAGAGAGGACTGAGCGTGCATTGTAAAGACCGCATTGGCTGGTGTGTGTGGTGAATTTCAAGCTGCACGTATTGGCAGGTGCGGTCGAGGTGAGGGAGTGTGTGCTACTGCTGCTGCTGCTGCTGGTGCTGCTTCAGGAGTGGATCTCCTCAGAGGAGGACGGCCTGTCAGCGGCCACTGCTCGGGTTGAGTCAGTGTGGAGCTCCTGCCACACAAAGTCATTAAACCACACAAAGCCTCTTAATCAGTCTGTGTCCCGGGGGGGATAGAATACGCAACTTCAAGCACAGTGACACAAACACAGGGACACACAAGTACGCGTGCATTTACCTGAGCACTGGCAGAAAAGCTCATTTTCAAAGTGAATCAAGGGAGAAGTTGAATAAAGGAGAGAGCCGAGAGAGCAGAGCTGGGAATGACGATGCTTTTTGTCCTCTTGTTCAGGGCTGTGGGGCCCGGTGGTTGACATTTACTTTAAGATTTTACTTGAATGAATTATTAAGAGTTTTTGAAAGAAATATGGTGAGCACTTTTATAACCTGGGGGATCTGAACCTATCAGTGCCCTCACACATGCTGTTCTGGAGATTGTGAGATGATTTGTGAAATAACCCCCCCACCCCCCACGACACACACACACACACTTTATTTTTTATCTTTCATGTGTCTTTCCATTTTATGTTTCACATTCCCCTTTTCCATGTTTCTAGTTAATAATTTTAATATTTCTTATTCCCCTTTTTATGTTTCTAGTTCCTATTTTAAAGTTTCAAGTTTTATTTTTCCTGTTCCACTTTTGGTTTCCCTTTTCATGTCTCTTGTTCCCTTAATATGTAGATTTTTTATGGTTCTCATTCTCTTTCACTGGTCACTGGTCTCATCTTGTTATTTTTGTCTGCTTCACCCTAATGCTTATGATTATTCTGGATTGATTACTTTTGTAATGAAGAGCACTTTGTCAAAGGCTCTTGCCTGCCTTCCGCCTCCGCACATGCCCATTGAGCTCTTATCCTACGTCTTTACCAAATACAAAAGACAAAACCAAAGACAAAAAAGGCTTTAAAGAAAAAGTGTTTTGTTTTTCCTGATTTTTATATAAAATTGAAAAGTAAGAGAAAAAAGTTTATAAACTATTGTCAAAATGGCTTCATCCAAAAGTATATTTAATACACACAGTCACGTACTGGACAATATAGACTAAATCCTCCATGTCTGTCTAAGGGATATCCAAGTCATTACTCTCTACATTGAACAAAAAATAAAATGAATAGAAGTGGAAAATGAAATGAAGAACAAGAAAAAGAGAGGAAGCATCAAGTTTAAAATGGAGGGTCTCCAAAAACACCAAAAATCCCTGAACACCAGAGCCCATCTCTGTTCTCCTCAGACATTCTCTGTGCTGTATTGATCGCTCACTGTGGGAAATCTCAGTGCTGCTCATCTGGCCCGTTTTCAGGATCCTTCACCACCGACATGTTTAGCTGAAGACAAGGAGCAGTCCAGCTGCACCTTGAGATCAAGGAGAAGCTCTGGCTGATCTCTGAACAGGGTTCTGGTAATTGAGATATTTTTGGAGGCTTTGCCCGAACATCCAGCTACAAAACGGATTTTTCAAAAATCTGTGGAGTAAAAAGAAAAAAAAAAAGAAATCATAGCCGAAATGTGACATTTTACTAGACAATCATACACTGGCTGTCTGATATTCAGTCCTATTCTCTGGCTAGAAATAGAGCCTGACAGAATATAAAGCTGAGGATGTGTTTCCTGTTCTGGTCCCATTATTTCCTAATGATGGATCTCTGCTAATAGTCTCTCTTGCGCTGCTCTGTGGTGCTCACAATGGGCTTCTTGTTAATTGGCCTTTTGACAGTGATGCCCACCCACCGGTGGCCAACTGGGGTTTGATAAATGAGGTGCTCACTTTACTTTCACTCCCTCCATGCTTCATGTTTTGAGAGTTGAGTGAAGTGGGTGTTTGTTTTCCATAGCACTTTATGAAAGGTGAAGTACGCTTTGATGCACACGACCACTCAAAAGAACCGCAAGATGAACAATGCTGGCTTGTTTGGCACTGTATGTGTGTGCTCTGTGGTTAAATGAAAATCCAACATAAAATAATTTGGCGCTCAAAGCTACTTAAAAACACCTTTTCTGGAGCTATTTTGATTTTAAGTGTTTATCTTAAGTCATCAGATTTTGTATTTTTCCAGTTTAGCGGTTGAATATTTCCCAGTGATATAAATCATTGGCGGCTCAACATTTCGTGCTTACAATCATCAATCAAACACGAACAAATCCATTACCAACAGCTGAGATAAAAGTTTCTTCACAAACAAAAAAAAAAACCCAAATAAAAAACCCGGTGGACCAGCATGCAATGCAGCCTCAAAGTAGTCTCTGAATTCCTGACTCCCAGATTCTCTTTATTAGCAAACAGCACACCACAGTTTTCATGACTGTTTTATGGGGGGCTTGTTGTGTTGCATTCTGCCAAATGTGGGAAACCAATACTTAACGGCCTTGACTACCTATTTTCTCATTCAGCTGCTCACTGTGAGCAATGGGGTCCTTCATGAACACACACAATTTTATGCCTGCGATTGCACACGTTTGGTTGTGTTTTTGGTCTGTGCTCAGTAATGAGATTTGTGTGAGACTGGTAAAATTGTGATGTGTAATCAGATTCAGTTTGCCAATAACAATTTAGCAATATTTAATCAAAACGGGATGACGGTTGTGCGGTTGTTTGCTCGCAGAACAGTCAATCAAGTCTGATCAAACTGCACACACACACGATGCAAACTAGTGAGTGGTTCGCTCTCATGAAAAAAAAACCCCATTAATGTGTTCTTCTTAAATCTGGTTTTGATTTTAAACCAAATATCTTATACTCATAAATGGGCAAAGTTCTTGATACTGTGGAAATGTGGACGCGAAGCATGTGTTAGTAACCTCCAGGGGGCAGTGAACTACCAAATTAACCTCAGGTCAACATAATTTATGAGACACGGTGCCCAGACTCCAGCAGACACTCTCCTGTCATTTCAGTGCATAAATCACCATAGTTGCATTATTTCATATTTTCTGGTATGAGTCCTGCTACAATACACTGTCCTGTCCCTGTCTCTGTGTCCTTGCACAGTGAGGAAATGTTAATTCAAAATACACAGTTTTAAAACTTTCAATCTGGTAAATGTGATAGGGTGGAGGTCAGTTATGCTGAGCATTTTTTTTCTTTGCCAATTATTATTTCAGCTTTCTCTTTGCTTAATTTCGCTTTTGCCTCATAGCCTTGTATTCTTCATTGCTTCCTCTTCTCCTCCTGTTTGTCTCTTTCAGTTTACTTTTAATTCCTTCGTGTGCTCCACTTCTGTCTGTACACTATGTGTATTTCCTCACCCGTGCTGCGTCTCAGCCTCTTAATGGATTGATCTAAGTGCTCTCCTGGTGCTCTGCAGCTGCTTGTTGTTCTTTATTACAGCAGAAGCTTGGCCTTAAGGCGATATACATTTTTTTTCTTTTGTCCCACAGTGGGGCAACGACTGCTGCCCTTGATGAGATGGCCCTGTTGCAGTGAGACTCATTAGCTAGCAGATGTGATGTGTCACCACATATCACAGCATCAGGCACCAGTGGATACCTTTTTGCTAAGGTGTGAATAATATATCAGATTTTGTTTACAGGCTCCTGTCTCCTCAGACATTATGCAGTCGACACCAGTCCTCTGCTATCTGGCGCTGTACAAACTCAAGAGCCACCAACTCACCTGAGGACGGATAACACTGCCAGAATACTTCCAGTGTTCTCTATCACCTTGCATTCAAGTTTACAGTTGTCTAACTATGTGTGGTGACACTGCCCTGTGCAAGGCACACTTGCTGTTGCCAGGTAGGACATGTCAAAGTGGGTGATAATATCTCAAAGGACAATCTAAACAACAGAATAGGTGTGTGTCCTCTGGCCTCCCTCCAAATCCTATTTGGATGGGGAAACTGATTAGAGCATCCCTATGTGAAGGCCAAATCAGATCATGTTTGCTGCCCCCCAGTTTGATTAGGGATTAATTGTGATAGGAACCAAACCTCCTGGGAGTAGAGTGGAAATAACAAGGGTTACAAAGCTTCAAACACACCTCACCTCCTCCTCTGTCTTGCCTCTGTTGCTATCTTTGGTTTGGCCACCCTGCCCTAAAACTCTCTCATCAAAGGTGAAAGAACAAAAACAACTTGCATGCATAGTCATCCATAATAATTGCTTATAATAACAAAGAGCGCTGCTGGCATGCTTAAAATATCCTAAATTTGGCTGACTTCAGTGCTTGTATGTTTATTAATCTCTCTTTCATTTAGCATGCTTGAGGAAAAAAAGGAGTTTGCAGGTCATTTTTACCTCAAAGCAAAGCTGCGTTTATTTCAAAATTAGGGGAATAATATTAATATCACGAAACTGTTGGCAGGTAAACAGTTGCACTGAAAATATAAAACTGACTTAATTGATTGAAGTGACAGTTCACAAAGACTTTCCACCCTACACTGCTGTTGTATTGAGTAAGCTTATTGTTCTTGCCCAACTGGTAACAGCCACATTTGCCATTGTTAGTCATTTTTACACTAATGGGTCTTTCATTTCAGACAGAGGTAATCAGTGTCTTGCTGCTGTTAGGTTCTGAATCACAGTCATGAGGTTTAAGATTCGTGTAGCCTGGGATGTGTCCTCCTCAGGTCCACCATAGCTACTATTATCTTCTGCAGACCTTGTTGTTACTAGCCATGACAGGGATTCAAACACCCAGCCTCCCAATCCAAGGTCAATTTCAGTACCCACTGAGCTATCCAGTTTACCCCATGGCACCCTCAAAATTTCTGTGAAGAAATTTTCCAGTATTATTATTGTATGACACTGTGTGAACTGTCTGACGTGCAGCCATTGTTAAAAGGCTTGATTGCCATCTGATGTGGGTCTACCACCGCCAGGGTTGCTCCATAAATCTCTCTTGCTCAGCTGTTGCTGCCTCTCTGGTCCTCTGTTCTCCTTTTGATGGAAACCATTGACCAGAAACATTAATAAGCAGAAGTGCTTTAGTCATGCCCCATAAAGTTACACTTTGTGGTTGTTAAAGACCACCGAGAGGAAATCGTTTGTCGTGTGTTTGATGTGAATTGTTTCATAGACATCACAGAGACTAATGAAAATCCAAGGCAAGCAAACAGTTTGAGCTCTTGAGTGTTCTGGGACGCCAAATGATTATTTGAAATTTGGTTTTGAGATATAAATCTTATCACAATATCTTCCATCATTCATCACGATTGGCCACAGTACAGCGCTGCTTGCTGGCTACATGGCTGATGATTTGCCATCTGCATCTGCATCTTGCCATCTTTTGATAGCAGTGAGACATTTGTTGTGCCAAGTGTGCGTCTGTGTGTATCAGCGAGTCAGCGTCTGAGCTTTTATTTGCTGCCTGCTATGGATTCACATCTTCATTGGAGAGTCTTATTGTCAATGCCGACTGTCAGTATGAATGTGTATACTCAAGGATTGGGGTACTTTATCTGCTTTACCTACTCGCCTCTCTCCCCCATTGTGTGTAGTACATATTTATATGTTTGTGTATACGTCTATGTCCTTGAGGGCTGCGTGTGGATGAGAGTGTGAGGATGTGTATTAATGCAGGTGTGTGTTTCTCTTCTTTGTCTCAGGACAAGCAGTCCCATCCGTCTTCTGTGCTCAGTAATGGGGGCTCAGGGTGGCTTACGCCCGGCCCCCTGATCCGTCCTCATTTGGTTGGCATTTCGTTATGGGCCAGACACTCTTCCTGTGACACGGAAAGAAACCCAGACCCCCCCCCTGCCATCCTTGCCACTATTTCTCTCTCCTTCTCTATCTCCGTAGTCCTTTCTCTCTCTGACTTTGTCTGACACAAACAAACACACACACACACACACACACACACACACACACACACAGACACACACACACACAGACATGCACTTCTCCTTGTCTGCATTTCAGCTTTCACACCACTATCACAGGATGAGGCAAAATGAGGACAAATTGATATGAATCCCAAGGAAAGAAGCCAAGGAGTAAAAAAATAAAAAAATAAAAAAGAAGAGGAAGAAAAAAATAGCTGTGTGGCACCCACCTGCAAGGCAACTGTAAGCATAAATCCAATGATATACTGCAGTGGTGCGCGCACTGTAAGTGAGTCCATTTCTCATTATGATGCTCATAACAGTCACAGGGCAAGAACTTATAGGACAGCCCAATGTCATACCAGCGTCAGATACATTGGATCATGCTATTTGAGGTTAAATTTGCCATTTGTACATTTCCTAGTAAAATGATTTTAGCAATTTAATTTAAACTCAGTAGCTGAGGCAGGATTTCTCCTACAGCCTCTTTGGCTCTGACTGATGTTTCCATAGTGGTTTTAAAAAGGGTTGTGCAATACAAATAAAGGCGAGTGGAGTCAGCCTGAGAGAAGTCATCTGCCTCTCCTGGCCAGGGACTAAGGATAACGCATATAGGCAGTGTGCTGCTGCTGCAATGCACACTGAATACCCCCTGGCTTAAAACAGGTGCCAGCAGCAAGCTGAGACAAACCTCATCTCGGTTAAAGGCAATTCCCGTTCATAGTGGTTCTCTAGCCCTGAGCTGCTGGGCCCCAAAACAAAGCCAGTCAATCTAATCATGAGAGAAGGTGAGTGGGGAGGGCAGGAGAAAGAAAGAGATGGAGGGAAGGAGGCTGAGAAGCAGCTTTCAGTATGTGTGTGTGTGTGTGTGTGTGTCTGTGCATGAAAGAGAGTGAGTGGGAGATAAGGCTTTGCAGCATCAATCCCATGAACTCGGAGGCCCCTGGCTGGCTCTCAGAGGTGTTTATGTGTCTAAAACCCAGAATCATCCTGTCTGCTGCTTTCATTGTGTGAGAGAAAAAAAACTGAGATATGCTAGTACCTGCTTTTTTCTCAGCCCACTTTTAGACCTGTTCTTGGCTTTGGGGTGGAAATATGGGCAACACATTTTTGCATATAGTAGCCACGTACATGCAGCATTTACAAAGGTGCACTTACACAGGCCTACAGTGTCATCCAGTGAAATTTTATGTAGCCTTTCAACTCAAAAGCAGCACATGCACAAAATGCACTCTCAGAAGCAGGCACATGCACACTTTTGGTTTTCTCTGCAGAGCATGGGAATAAAGGTCCATTGTGTAGGTGTGTGCGGTGATGTGAGCACTCAAGTCTAGTCAGCACAACATGGCCTCCCCGAGCTGCTGGATAGCCCTACTGCTGAGCGCTGCAACTACAGTACATCTCAATTTGTTCTGGGAGGGATCAGATTCTACTGCCTTGCAAATCTTACCAAGCAGCAGGCGAAGCACACAATGAATAAATGGAAAACTGTGGGAAATATAATAATGCTGTGTTTGAACCACCAGGATCCAAACGGAGCTTTGGTATATGTATCTACAAACTATCCGTGGGGAGTCTGGCCAAGCTGGATAAGAAAATCAATGGGATGTAGGATAATTACATGCTGCATATCATGCAAAACAACTTATCATACAGCCATCTCTGTATAGATTAAAAACCTATGCAATGCAAACATCGCTCTATCAGTGTATCCTCCATGATGATGGTTCATAAAAGTCTGAAGCCTTATTAATAATCACAGCCTTCTGATGTGTGTTATTAATCTTTCATACTGAACCAGCCTGAGACAGAAAAGAAAGTCCTTAAAGGTCTCAAGAAGGTTGAAGAGCATAGGTTGTGAAAGGACAACTCTATCCTAATTACCATCATCACTCACTCTTGCTCCTAATGTATCTGATCCTCTTCCGGAAATGAAAAACCTCATCACTAATAACCAATATCACACAGCTGAGGAGGAGTTTTACTAAGCACGACAATTTCTTGCAGATATTTTATTATATATTTTTTTCTTGAAGGTGGTCAGAGGTTAAATGATTCACTATTTGTTTTCAGAAAGGAAAGGGCATGTTAGCAAGCTAACACTCATGTTAGAGGGGTTAATGATTGATTAACATTCGTTTAAAAAGATAAGCTGTTCCTTCTGTGACCTTGCGCTCACATAGTCACATAGTGAATAATTTGTGCATTAATTCAAAGCAAATGCGAAGGGAATGCCACTGCCGGAGACTTGCATTGTATGGAAATGTGGCGGCATCTTATCTCTTCTAAATGACCTGCTAGCAAGCTTGCTACCTGTAGTTAAACAATTTCCACAGGCAAGGGTATACAGTATGATCTTACTGTTTTTCAAAATGAGAAATACTTTGTTCACATTCAGGAAACAATGGGGTAACATTAGAAACAGCTGCTCTGTGCTGTAGCATTTTATTTATTTTATTTGTAGAAGTAGCCTAACTTAAGCAACAAGAGCAGCCTTAGCAGCCATTATTTTGATTTCAGCAGCTTTTAAAAGTGAGATGTTTGAAAATACGAACATTAAAGCATGAATATTTAAGCTTAACTGTCTCTATCCCCGATTACTGTCCTGTGTTAAAAAAGAAGTTAGTGGGAGATTTCAGTCAACTCAGTATTAGCATTAGGCCCTAGCTTAGCTACCCTGATGGCTAGCTATTAAATCTTCTTGTGACAATCGTCATTTCGGCAAACTTTTTTGTTTTTTTTGTATAGTTTCATTTGGAGAAGTAGCCTAACTTAAGCAACTGCAATAAAACTTGTGCTAAATAGCCTTGGCATAAATTCAGACATTAGGCTATTACAGCTGCATCTTGCTAAAAGTGAAACATGATTTGACAATGTCAACATTAAAGCACTAATATTTAACCCAGCTATCTCTATCCTCAAATACACAATTATCTCATATTAAAATTTTTGGTCAAAGATTGCAACTTGCACAATTTGTGTTAGAATTGTTATTAACATACAGGGCTATTGGTTAGTTGGCTGTTAAATTCTGCTAGTGACAGTCATCATTTCTGCAAACTCAATTCATGGTCCTTGGCTAGAAATAACAAGCCAGTCTGTTTACCTCTGAACCAGTGTTTTGAAAATTACTGCACTTTAAGAGCAGTATATCTGCCATTGTTTTCACTGTAAACTGCATACCACGGCAGACTGAACAGCTGACAGGTAGGCTATACGGTGACTGACTTGAACCCAGACTGAGTTTATTCCACATTGCATATGATTTCCATTTTTTTTTTGGTTGTTTTGTTCAGTGTAATCTTCTCTCTTAGCCTATACTTCCTGAGAAACCTTGCTGTAGATCAATAGCTCATCACAAGGCCCATTAGCAGAGAGGATTAATCTAATGGTGTAGTGAAATGAGGAGCTGGTTTAATCCAGAGCAGTAAAACCTGATTCTAATTGTTGGCTGTAAAAAATAAATAAAAAAATAAAGTAGAGAGGCTTGGTTACTGGTTGTTTCTATATTGGGGATAATAGATAACAAATTAATGCTGACTAATCCCCAAGCAGTTTTTTGAGTGACTGTTTCAGAGATGTTCTTTTCTATATGTCTGAAAAGTTATCCAAGTTTGAAAGAAAAAAGATTTGGTTGTGTGCAAGAAGGCTTCATTTTAATCAACACAGAATTAAACTCCTATCTCTGTGATATTAATGTTTAATTTTATTGTATGAAGCCAGTAATCAGTCTTCTGAGGAGCAAATGAATGTTTTTTTGTGATGTTTTACTCTCGTTCTCATTTAGTTTTACAAAACACCTTGATTGCTTTCCCCCGATTTTGTAATGATCGTGAAACAAAACAGGTGCCCAGTCATTACACTTCCTCACTCTCCATTGTTTTCTAGTTAAAGGTAATCAATTTTCTTATGAGCATGAATCCCTTAAGTGTTTTACTGTCTATGTTGAGTGTTTTCATTAATCAAACAGACAAACCATACCTTGGAGGGATGTTTGCTCCCCTGTTTTAAATTCACCAGTGAAACAAAAAACTTTATAATGTGTAAAGATGAAAGATGTTACGGCACCAGAAGAGGCAATAATACGAGTAACTCCCTCTGTCTCATTTTCTCTCTTGCTTTTATCCATCTTCACCACCGACTCTCCTCTATCTGTCGACTTCTCTCTTTCTCTCACTTTCTTTTCTCTCTCATCTCCTACCTTCCTGTGGCTCATGAAGGGCTTCATTTGTCATCCAGCAGGTGATGACAGCAGTGTTTTTCACCCTGACCTCTACTCTGTCACTAATGAGCTATCAGCTATGCTGCTTCATGCTCTCACAACCAAGAGTGTGACTTGGGTCAAATAATATGTTGGAAACACTTTGTTTGTTTAAGCCAGATGTGGTGGATTTTCCACATGGGAAACCACAACAAACTGTAAATATTTAAGGCTTTCACCCAGACAATAGAGCATATGAAGCAAAATTAGTTTGCTTTTCTGCGACTGACAAAGCACCTGGCTCTATATGAGTGACCTTAATTCAATAAACTCCAACCATCTGCTGAGCCAAACAAGAAAAAGAAGAAGAGGAAGAATACACTATAAATGATGCCTGGAGCCATACAGTATGCTAATACTGCTTTTTTTTAGGTTGGCTACAGTCAGACTGTGAGTTTCTTAATCATTAAATCACAGCTACATCAGTCTGAGAACATGCATCACCAGTCCACCCCCTGCATGCTAAAACTATTGCCTCTCCTCTCTCTGTCCATCAGTGTCTGGAAATATGTGTCTGTACTTGTATGTCAAACATCCAAAGCTTTCATAGCCAGACGTCATGACTAACACCTTAATGTGCGTCATGTCTTTTGTCTAAATTATAACCTAGACTTTCAATGTCAGTTCTCAGATTTTTAGCTATTCGCTCTTTGCTAGACCGGTTACAGCAGAAAGCAAACAGATGCTCTAATAGAATGAGAAATGAATGGCAACGCCTTGGGGAAATTAAACAGCATCTTCTTTTAAAGTTTATTTTATTTTTTTGGCTTTTTGCCTTTATTTGATAGTACAGTTGAGATAGACAGGAAATGGGGAGCCAGAGAGAGGGGGAATGACATGCAGCAGAGGGCCGCCCGATGCAGGATTCGATCCGGGGCCAGCTGCAGTGAGGACTATAGCCTCTGTATATGGGGTGCCTGCTCTACCCACTGAGCCACCCGACGCCCTGTGCATGGATTTTTAAACAAAAAGCGAAATCAGTCAATTCAAAGACATCAGATTTAGCTCTGGTTAGGGGTGACAGCTATCTTTCTTAAATTCATAGACCAACCTATTAAGAAATTAAGCACATTAACAGATTATGAAATCTGATCTCATCATCATTAGGTAGATGGAAAAATTCAGCAGGCACAAAAAGAAGTCTGCATGTGATTGGTGGATATGTAAAGCATTTTTAACTTAATATGAATCAGAATCTGAGAGGACTTTGTTGGGGATGTGAAGCAGCCATCTTTTACTTTCTAAGTGTCTTAGGATCATGTTGCCAGGACAGGATTAAAGCTGAGCTGTCATGAGGAGGCTGTCATATCTAAAAACACGTCCCAGAAGAGGGATGCTCAGGTCACAGAGAACAGGAAGCCTCTTGTGACATAATTTGCTTCACCAAAATCCCTTTTTTACTGGAGGGGCACCTTGTCCTGTCTGGGTCGTGTAGTATCTGTGCTGGAATTCAATACCACTTTCACATTTGGAGGATTAGCAGCAGCTGCTTTCCTGCTCTCCAATTCATCCAGAACCTGATTAGACCCTTGTTGTGTAAGAAAGGATTTGACATCTCTACTGTGTGTGACTCACTGACTTCTTCATCATTGCTAAAAATACCACTGATATATCCTTCCTCAAGCAGTGAAAGGAACCTCTGTTTTTGACAGTAAGTAGATAGATGGACAAGAGGTCACAATGAGAGCTGGAGAGGATGAGCAACATGAGAAGATAGAGTTACTAAGGAGGGAGAGTGAAAAGGGGAGAAGTCATTGACGGCAAAATAACCCTTCTTGAAAAGACAAAACACATCTGACAGTAATGAGCCTCAGCTGCAGCAATGTGGCCCTGCCAAATTGGCATCTCGCTAGGGTGCCCTCTCCCGTGCCACCACCATATCCCTCCACCTCATCATCGACCGTCTATCCCATCCGCTAACATACTTAGCCCTAATTCTGAAGTCTCATCTGCCTCTGAAGTGCTGAGATGAATATGGTGTGGATGGATATTTTGGGCTGAAAACCTAGTGATGCAGAAGATGACTGACTCCTCCCAGGATGAGGGAGGAAGGACGGAAGGATGAAGTTGAAAGCTCTCGAGGATTGGCACACTATTTCTGGAGGGCCTGAGTGTTGCAAGATGGGGGAGCATGACATTTGTTTTGATCTGTGTGGAAATGAATGTGCTACATCTTTGTGCGCTCGCATGTGTGGTGCCAATTGCATATCTACTATCAGATTTGCATAATGGTTTCACCACTATCTTCTCCTCGTAGGGGTAACGTAAATTATGCCGCTGACTCATGCTTGCCTGCTTTTTCTTGGCAGGAGGGGTTTTCTGTTCCTCATACCAATAAGAAATATTAAAATTCCCATATAGAGCAATAATTAAGCTGTAAACCCTCTCATACCCGCTGACTTGATGTGTTCCAGTGGCTCATTCCCTCAAGGCTTAAAATCTCTGAGCCCACACAGATTAAAAACACTGACAGGCGCGCACACTTTACAAAATGTGACCATGGCTGAAAAGGTCCACAGTGTGTTTCTGGGTGCCCTGGAGTACATGTGTGTGTGGACATGCAGTTGTCTGCACATATGCATCTATTCATGTGCATATTTATTTGCATTATTTATTCATGCCGTTAGTGCATTTCATGGAATTATCACAAGTGTTTGTAGGACCATTCATGCTGGCCATCAAAGTGCAGAGAAGTGTTTGTGAATATTTAAGACTCTGTTTCTGTTTGTTGTGGCAGTGTGTGTATGTGAAGTACGTGTTCAAATAATTAAGCCCTGGGGACTGTCAATCAAAAGGCGTTGAAGATACACACCCCTCAGGCGATGTGAGAGAGGGGTAATAAAACGTTGCATTTAAAAGTCAGGCAAAATTCATGAGTGCTGATGTGCGTATATGGATAAAATATGTGCACACATGGCAACATGTGATCCCGCAGACATATGGGTATATTCAGAGCTAAAATATATTGTAATTATATATTGCAGACTGCTACAGGGTTTCACCAATGTATGTAAGGAATTTCTGGTTTTGTCAATGGTGACAGCATTTACATTGAGATCAGCATGCACGTTCAGCAGCTGTTGACCTAGGACATATTCACAGAGTAGCTTATTCATTCCTATATGGTGAGGATGTAAATCAAAAACAGGCTTCAACCTCAGTCCACAGTTACAGCACCCTCCTTGCTCATGATGCCAAATTTGTGAGTGTGAGAGAGTCACTTGAGTGAAGAGACTATTACAGCTACCTGCCTACCTAACAATATCTATAACTTAGTTTTATGCACATTGCTACAAGACTGTAAATCTATATAACCAAATATCAATTCTTCACCTATGTCTCGAGCCACCTTCTAAAACATCTATGTGCAATTTCAACACAAAAGCATAGTACTATAATACAAATACAAACATTATTAGATCTTCACTTAAATTAATAAACAATAAACAAATAAAGCACAAATAATTTGAAGTCATGAAATATTCTCTGAAATAATCTCTCTGAATAGGGAGAGGTCTGTGAACCCTTCTCCTAATGGCACTGACAGTGGGGATCAGAGTCCAGTCAATGAGCCGAAAGGGTTACAAAGTCATCTCACAGAGTTTAGACATTCAACAGTTTGCAGTCAGACAATGTCCATATGGACACATTTTAGTTGTGTGGCTACTCTCCCTAGAATTAGGCAAATGCCCAACGCAGGATGATGGTTGAGGTGAAAGTGAAGCTCAGAGAGAGGTAGCTCAGAGCTCAAAAGAACCATCGGAGCTTATTAAGATCTCTATTCATGGGACTACCAAAAAGCTAGGAGCTGGGGGTTGCCACAGAATGACTTCAAATCAAAGAAAATCCACCTGTGACCCGCGGGGGGAGCCCGGACCTTAATCCAGAGGAGATGCTAGGGAATGATCTCTTCTGAAGAGATGCTGTTCACACCAGACATCCTTAGAATATATATAAGCTTAAGCACTTCTGTAGGAAGAGCAGTCCAAAATCCCTCCTGAACCTCTGATCCACAGTGGTTTGAGGATATTGGTTCCAAACGAGGTTTAACCACTTATTAAATTCTACTAGTGCTGTGAGTGTCCAATGGCTGTCTTCCATAAAAGACATGAAAGATAATTGTGCAATATTAGTTTAGGGACACTGTGTTTGCTGATCACATTTTATGACTTAATCCCATACTTCCCAGTCATTGTATTAAATACTTTGCCCTCTTTTCCACCAGGGAAATTCTGGACGAGACTCTGGCTGCTGAGGAAGAGTATTACAGAGACAAGTGGACTATGTTTGGGAACGAGGTTGAGAAGGTGGAGATAGACGTTATCAGGAACCAGCATGTGTTACGCACACGAGTTGACAAAATGGCCCTTCGCCAACAGGTACAATTTTGGTCTCTGGGTTCCCTTGTACTCAAGTTAGTCTACACAGTAACATTTGGATTCTCAGCTTAGTTCATATGTTCAACCATCATGTTCACTGCAGCAGAGAAATCTGAACTATGATTTCTTAACTTTGTCCTTGCTGGAACTTTATGTTCCAGGCAGAAAAGAAGGCTTCTGCCCATATGAAGTACCTGGAGCGTCTGAGCCAGAAGGCCCCTGACTTTCTGATCCCTCTCAGACCTCACACTGTCTGGGAGGGCATGACAGTCAAGCTCTCCTGTACCGTGCAGGGCTGTCCACCCCCGAAGGTCACGTGGTAAGAACTCAAGTCTTTGAAGCACTTCATTCTCTTGACCTTAATTGCCCCTCTGTGAATCCTTTTCAAGGAATTCTATTACATTCTATTGCTGGGGTCGCACTACAGCACAGACCACTGTCATTTTTAATTTGGGCTGTTGCTTGGTTGGAAAGGGTTAGAGCAGAAAACACATGGCCAAGAGTTATATCTGTCAGAAGACAACTATACAGTCTATGGTAAATAATAATGATGCTCTCTCCTCATACATCCTACTTTAACACCAAGCTGTCATGATCCATCAGGCAGTCAAATCAACAAGAAATTAATCAACAACAAATTTGATAAGTTGAAAGCACAAACATTAAAACACTCAGCTTCTCAATTGTGATTACTTGTGGCTTTTTCTCCATTTTATATCAAACTGAATATATTTGAGTCTCAGACATCTGGAAGATGCCACTTTGGAGAAAGACATTGGAAAATTATAATTCACACCATTTTACCATTGTCTGACCAGACAAAAAGCTAAATCAGTGAAAACATTGAAAAAATTAGTTGATAATGAAAATTGATTTTAATGGAATAAGTGTATCTTTAGTTTAGGACTCATCCATAATAAAGTGAATATGTCATAAGGTCATTAGAAGAATACCATGTGAGAGGTAAGCTGGAGCATTGGGTTATACATCTGCAGATGGCTGGATGTAAAGAGTCAAACTCCAAAAAAAAGAATTATGACACTACAGCTCTGAACCCTGACCTGAATACCGACCCCTATATCAATATGAAATCACCTGTGTTAATTCAAGCAACGTGCCAAACTGTCAACCTTGATACTTGAGCAGCTGAGAGACTTGCTGATGAAAAGGCTGCTTGCTCTGTATTCATGAAGCTAAGCCGAGATCCAGATAACCTGCGGCTCATGGTATTCACCATCCCATATGGGACCCATCAAGCTCAATGAGAGCAAAAAGCTGCCCTCAACAATGCCACGCACAAGACAGAATGTGTGATCAAAGGCCCCCTCTGGCTACAATAGTTTCAGTCAAACTAACATTTGATTAGTCTAAGACATGCCCAAGTCATCAGTAGGCAAGTGCATGAACCACCCAAGTGAAGCCTGTTTTTCACTGTGGCTTTGATATTAAGAAAATAACCTTTTCATCGTGTTTCAATCTAACTTTTCACTTCAGGTATAAAGATGGAGCGCCACTAAGATTGTCTGACCAACCATGGAACTACAGTCTTCAAGACAAATTTGGTCTTATCTCATTGGAGATCAGAAGGTAGGTCTTCAGGTCAAATGCCTGAAAATCTGTGCAGGAAACTGCAATGCTTTGCCACCAAAAAAAAAAAAAAAAAAATAGTGACATATGAGAAGATTGTGGATTGGGTTTGGAAATCCTGTTATTGTATATAATGTAGCTATCAAACTCCAACATTCAGCATCATGTATTACTGTGAGGGGTAATTTAACATCCACAAGCAGCACAGCAGCACAAGAGAAATACGCAGCAAGAGCTTCAGCTTTGTAACTCTGCAGCTACACCTTCAACAACCATCACCTCTCACAGGTAAATAATTAACTTGCAATATCTTCTACACTCCAGGTGCTCTACCGATGATGCTGGAGAATATAAAGCAGTGGCAAAGAGTCACTTGGGTGAAGCTATGACCTTTGCAACACTTGTGGTGAACTGTGAGTTTCTTCTTTCCTATCAGCCTTATCTGGTCAGAAAACAATTAATAATGATACAGAGATCTGCTTACAAATCTACTCCTTCCAAGGACTGAAATAGTAGAGCTCAGTTTCATACATTTAAATGGTAACAGAAAACTGAAACAATCCCATGCAATGTCAGTGAGACAAATCATCTGAAGAGCTATTATGGGATGGGAGGCCAAAACACATATGCCACAGAATTTCAGCTTGAAACAATTAGTTCACTGAAGCTCAACTGACACAGCTCAAATCCCTTTACTGATGACCTCTGGTATAGGTTTCATATATTCACCCATATGAGACAATCCCTATTACTTTGTAATTTTACACACAATTACTAATAAAACTTTGAATATATTCTTCAAATGAATCAAAACCTCAAAATTTCTGTGGAGTTAACTGTAAACTGAATTCAAAGCTATATTTCATATTCATTTATAATGGATCCAGGAAAACAGTTAATTTTAATGTTACATGCCTGAACATAAGAGAATTGTCTTGATATACCAATAACTATTATTTTACACACAGCCTACATATCAATATGAGAAGTCAGCAAAAGGATAAAGCAAACCAAAAATCTGCATGACCAACAAGGTGTAGACACAGTCAAGATAAGAGCACTGACCAGAAACAAACCAAATCACAGCTCACACAGCAGCACCCTCATCCACAGCTCAACACCACTGACAACATCCAGGAAAAAACATCAGAGAGAGATGCAGAAATGTGTTACGCACACATTTGCAGCAATACAAATCAGAGCAAACCCAGCGCCAAACATAAGTAGCCGAAATAATCAAAACAGTCTTACTCACCATTTGCTCAAGGAAGTGGATGGTGGTGGTGAGGAGCTCCAGGGCAGCAGGCAGCAGGCAGCAGGCCACCTCTCAGTCAGAGCAGGTTCAGGTGGTTACGTCTCTGTGAAAGGCCAGCGAGTAGCTATCAGGTGAGCCAGTACAGATCCTGATGTCCAGAGAAAATGTTGGCTGAAACTGTAGGCTACAACGTCAGTCCTCAGCACTTTTCTTCACTCTTTTGAGTTGTGAAAAAAAAAAAAAAATTCACAGAAGTTTGTGAATGAAACATGTTCCAGGTTTTAGATGGTGTTGGGGAAACCTGCGGTCGAGTACTGGAGGTAACAAGCTGCACCTGTCCACCGTTAATTAGCCATTCAAATGTTAGCTTCAGGGACAGCAACCCGGCTGGGTTTCCTCAAAACTCAGTCTTTAAGTGCTCCTGCACTGATCTCCCAACTGCCAGTGTAGTCTTTCAGACACAAGAAGGAAATTAGCAAATGAAACTAAATAAAAAGTTAACCTGAGTTTTCCCTCTATCCTACATTTGACCAAGGGGTCTTTTCAACTTTAAAGATACAACAACAGGAAATACAAGGAAATCAAGACTGTAACTGTTTTGTTTTGTTACAGGACAAAATAAAGAAATAATGAAACCAATCAAGTTAGAAAAAAACTGGTGTGATATCAGACAGACATCAGTCTGTCATGTTGTCAAATAGAAAGCTAGTTTAGATAACATGGTTGGGTGAGTGCTCCCTGGTGTTCTTCCACCTCTATGGTTTCCTTAATCCCAGGAGGTGGCAGGCTCTCTTCCACACTGACTTTCTCCTCAGTCTGGTGGTCAGGTTCTTATCTGCAGCTCCTCCTGCTGGTCTGGATGCTCCACAGGCTTCTCCTGCTGGCTCCCCAGGCTGATGATCTTGTCTTAGAGAGGCTGCTTTTTCTGTCGCACCATGAGTGAGCTCATGGTTGAGTGAGAGCTGATTATTGAGCTGAGTTTTTAGCATGGCCAGCTCAGTCTTCAGGGCCAGGTCCTGCTCAGATGCTCTTTGTTGAGCAAGGCTGATCTCTTCAGCCATCTGGTGTCAGAGGGCATTGATCTCAGCCCTCAGGTTGCTCTCCAGGAGCATGTCCTCTATCACATGGTCAGCATGAGCCTTTATTTCTCTTTGTCCAGCAGACACTCCAGGATCTCGGCCTCCTGCCTGGCTGCAAGCTGGTGGTCACTGAACCTGTATTTTGTATCATCTTTGTTTTGTTTTGTTTTTGTTTTGTTTTGTTCTCTGACTGAGTAGACTATAATACATAATACATATACTTACAATACTAGACTAGGCTAGAATACTTTTTATTCTGGCAAAAACTGAAAGACATGGTGATTATAAGGCAAGCTAAGTTCAGGAGTTATAAGGAGCACTTTGATTCATAATTGGGTCATTAGGTCTATGATTTTTAAGCATCCGATACCTCTGATTTCACTGACATTGCCATGGAAATCAGAATTACTTGTATGTCACACTTCATATTAAAAAATATAAATAAACCTAAATGTTCTATAAAGTCCCGTATTTGAACTGAAAACTGAAAACAGGCTGTTTAACTGACTGTAGCTCTCATACATATTTAGAAACAAGAAATCAGTAATTTTATTCAGCCATCAGTTATAGTTTACCTATAATGATAAAGATATCAAATGTAAAATTTCAAAAAGGCACATACAAACAAATGAGGCCCTACTATCACTGTTCTCTTCAGGCCCCTGTCTACTGGAACAAGACAGCTGGAACATGTCCCAGGGATTTTCTTCCCATATTCTAAGCTAAATGTTGGGTCTCCCAAAGTGTTTTATAGCAGAGGTGATTTATACCGCTGCTGCTTTTCAGTTTTTAGGAACATGAATCATTAGGAAAATAACTTTTTGAGGAATTGGGTTATCTGCAATGTATTGGTGTCAGTTTAGTCTACAGTCTGTATTAGCCAGTAAATAATGCAGTACAGAAATATATCTGACATAATTCAGAAGTGGTTTTGGCGATAGAAAGTTTGTCCATCAGAGTTTATTTATCATGTCTGAACTGTCTGTTCAGTAGATATCTTGGTCTCAAGTCGTGTCAGATCAGATTTCAAAGCTCATAATGAAGTGTCTGACATTATTATGTGGTAAATTCTGAAATGGGAGTATCAGCTGATATATTGTCAGATTTTTGTTAATTTTTTTTAAACTTTCGCTATCAATATTGGTAATGGCCTCAAAAATCCAGTATCAGTCTGCCTATTAAATAAGCTTTTCAACTTTTCAGACATTAATTTATGCCCTCAGGATGCTGACACTGTCTTGGCCAAATAGGATCACATATCCTCCAATCTTGTCATCACTGGAGACAGATATATTTTTCTTGTTTAAGAACGCCCAGTGGCAATGATTTCTAGTTTGGATGCTATTTTCTCCTTTTGTCCCTCATGCATGGTGTCATTCTCTGTCCCCATTATCCTTGTTTCTATTTAAATGTGATATTTGGATGAGCATCAACACCAGACTAAAATAATCAGAAAAACAGATCCCATTACAGCACTCATGCATAATGAATTATACTGAGGACAGTGGGGGTGTAGTGGTGACTAATAACATCTACTGTGAGCATCATGACCTTACAGCTCTGGCAGTTACATTCATAATAATACTGGGGTCTTTTTTTCAGTGCACCTGTTAAATGACCCACCCTTGAACATGCTTAGTGCCAGGCAGTAAAGTTCCACTGTAGATCAATTAGATAGTCAGGGCCTTCATGAGACACTTCAAGGCTTCTCTCTGTCATCAATATTTCACAGGCTTTTTTAGTTGTTAAAAATAGATTAAAGGGAGTATTAGATGTGACTTGCATACATGTGGCATCATCAGATTTGATTTGTCTGCTCTTTCTCTCAGTGTCTTTCTCTTCCAGTTTCACAGTATCATTCTCTGTTTCTGTCTCCATCTCTGACCCTCCCTGCCTTTCTCCAATCTGTCCTGCTCCGTTGCTCTGCGATTCAGCGCATCAAGGAGCCATGGCTGGTTCAGAGTGCTGGCAAACCCCCGGTAGGTTTCACGCCAAGGCCTAATGAAAAGTGTCCCCTTTCATTTTACTCCGCTACCCTTTGAAGTTCTTCCCCCCACCAGCAGTCAAGGGTGGGCCGCTTGGCTTTGAAGATAGGGACACAACACTGTGACATGGGGATGGAAAGATAAGGGGGCTGAGTTTGTATTTCTGTCTGGGTGTCAGTGGATATACAAAGACTGGCAGTTCAATGAATTTTGGGCTCAAATGCAGACACACATGAGGGGAGGAAGTTGTCACCACAAAGAAAATGAAAACCTTAAGACAGAACAAAACACACAAGACCAGGAAGCAAAGCAACCATAAACACAACAGGTGAAGTAAAACAGGAGAATTTAAACAGACAAAGATGGAGGATAGTTGCTATAGAGGTAGAGAGACTTGTGTCCAAAAGAGCTGACATGACAGTCCTGTATATCCCATTCGAGGGACAGCAGGGTGTTTTGCACCAAGCGGTGGTGAACTTCATATTGGCTGTGGGATTTATTTTGGCCTAGATTACCCTCAATCATGTGTAAGGAGCAGGACATTTACTCTAAAACTTTCTCAGTATCTGATCAGGCTTGCTGTTCATAGCCCTACTGGAGCTCTGCTGCTATTGATTTTTGGATTAAAGCACAGTTTTCACCAGAAAACAACATTTGGTTTACCCTGACAAGGACCCCCAGTGGCCACGTGAATTATGACTGTCTGGCTGAGTCGAAAACGTGTGTTGTTGTCACCGTGCCCAAATCCTCGGGATGGATTGATCGGTGAGCAAAGCATGAGAGTTTAACAGGGGAGACAGCTGTTCATGTCCAATCTCCTGTCAGCTGTCAACAGTAAGTCTTTTGACAGTGAATACAAAAGGTTAACTTAACTAAGCAGTTCTTTATTGGAACTGTTGCTGCTGTGGCTCCTCTTTCATTTAAACTAAACCCAATCAAGAAGATGTTCTGCCCAAACCACACCAAAAGCACGGCAGTGTCATATGAGGCAACTGAAGATATTAAAAACAATGCCGATATTTTGGAAGGCAATCACATGATTACGCCATGATTATTTAGGGGAGTATTTATGGGTTTTATGGTAATTGTTTAGCTCTTGTTCCTGACAATTCATGATTGTGATTATGAAGCATTCACTCACCAGCTTCGCTGTTAAATGCAGAGAGACAGAGGCTCTGATCAGACAATATTCTAAAGCCATCGTTGACACATATAATTTGCTGCGCTTACTCATATTTGGAAGGAAAGGCAACCATTAAAGTGTCCCCTAATCTCTCTGGTTCATCTTGGATACACACAATTGTCAAATCAATGTATCACATGCATTTTGGGTGCAGTCACATTCATTTTCACGTCCAAATTAGTGCAATACATAACTGGATTAAAGTACAGGTCTGTTAAATGTTAGTCTGGTTGTTTGACCTCTTGCAGAGTTTACCCTAATGGATTATCATTTGCATAACTGTGTCTTGCAGTGTCACTTTAAGTCGATTTATTAAGAGAGGTGGATTAAAAATGGTGACAACATATGACCTACATCTCATTAGTTTATACGTTCTTATTCCAGGGTGGCTTTTTTATGTGACAGTTTATTGTGCTGGCTTCATCTGTGGAGTCATGATTGAGCTGACTTCTTCATAAGTAAAGAAATAAAGTGGTCGTTATTTTAAATGACGCTTCATCAACATGTAATGGAATAAGACCTTATTCTCACTGCATAGATGTGCTTATTTTTATGTAGCTGATAATTGATGAGCTCATATGGAGCAGATCATATTTTCCAGAATAAATTGCTCAATAAACACAAGCACAAAGTGTGGCGAATTTATCATAATTGCCATATGTGCTGAGGGAAGCACGAGTTTGAGCTTTTGAATGATGGGAAACAGAGATCTAAGTGTTGGGTTTTAATAAAGCCATGCCACGTTCCTGCGATGGTCTGGCCTGCTAAGCATAACTAGATCATTATAAGAAAAATGTCACAGTCTCTCAGAGTTGTCCCTTAGAACGGAGTTTGACAAGACCTCTTGGCACACATATCTGTCACTTTCAGACTCTGTTTGCTTCAGTGCTTTGACAAGTGAGGGAATAGCAGGGTATAAGGACTAACTTGTCAGGAATTGTTCTCTTAAAAAAAAGAAGAACTTCAGCTTTTCTGCTGTCCTCAGTTATTTCCTCCAGGAATTGCCTTTCCACACTGTCCTTTGTATCTGTGCTCTCTTGGATGAAGCAGAGGGTCTTTGTCTATTATAGCTATGCCAGTCTGCATGAATCAAGCTCCTATGGTTTGCTTTGTTCAGTTTCACTTCCTGTCACTTTCAAAAGGAATAGAGTAAAGGAAGAGCTTGTTACAGCCAGCTTGGAGAGAACTATAAGAAACTAATGTTATTGCACAAAGGTACTCGATGGTGTAGAGACACCAGAGACTTTTTTCTTTTTTGGTGTGGGGACATATCTTGGGAGATGATAAGCTCTCATTTTTTATAATCAGGAATCAATATATTGCTTCCTGTCTGCCCATCCTCTGCTCTGTGATTCTTAACTCATCATGCTTCTTGCTTCTATAGTGATCCAAAAGAGATCTGTTCAGTTTTGTAATGCAACATCCACCCAAAATTCTTACAATCTGGACTATATATGTATATATATTGTGCAGGTTGGCTTGGTCTGGAGTGGACCAACTTTTCCAAATCAAATTTTTTCTGCCCTGTACCAGAGAGGAAAGTGAATATGTGAACAGCATATTGATGCCTCTCCTTTTCATTTTATCTTCTTTTTACCTTTAGTTGGCCAGGTTTCTTTCTGCTTACCTTATATTTCTTTTTTCTAATTCTATGTCATTTCTGATCCTTCTGTTTACCTCATGCTTACCTCCTCCTTTCTCCAGCCTTGACCCTTGAGGAGGATGCACAGTTTGGCACCTCCTTCCCTCCAACATGGGTGAAGGAGGGTGACAGCCTCACCCTGCAGTGCACCTTCACCTCAGCTCTGCTGCCCTTCCAGCAGGATATCAGCTGGTTCAGAGATGGTAGGCTCTATAAAATATGGATCACATGGGCAGACTTTTTTGGCAATATAAACAGGTGCTGTAGGTTTCCTTTTCTTCATTTTCCAGGTATCAAGCTGCACCAGTCCAGCTCTGTGGAAATCAAGTCGGTCAACAATAAGGCCTCCATCACTTTAAGGGCTGCACACAAGGAGCATGAAGGAGTTTACACCGCCCAGCTGAAGACCTGGGATGGAACCCAGGAACACAGTGCTTTTGTCTATGTCAAAGGTGAGTTTCCATTCAAACTATTCTGATGTTTAATTAGAAACCATGTGTTAATGCTTTTGAAGTAAATGATGTGGCTACTTTGGCCCTTTATTTATGCAGCATTTGAAAGAGAATAGTAAAAGAGGAATTGTTTCATTCAACATTTTCTTTCATACCAAATTGTACTGGTATTAATGACATGAATAAAATGTTTGATATGATGATTGTAAAGTTTCAGTTTTGAACCTTCGAAGTTTTAGCCTAGTTTGACAAAACAATGTTCACACATGGTTCTTTTACAACTTTTTCTGGAGTTATCATCTGCATTTTATGGTTAGCCAAGTTGTCACGAGGAGGAAGCTTCAAAGATCACATGGCAACTGAATGGTGATCAAAATTGATTAATAATAATAATAATAATTCAACATTTAG
>OMNW01035667.1:38134-51835 GCA_900303245.1 Selene dorsalis
AAATAATTTCATTATTCATGTTTATAGTTTGGAGTTTTCTTTCGCCTCAAGCATGTAGGCTCTCCAAGGTGAAACAGGTATAAGCACGTTGCAGGAACTTTTGTCATCGAGTGTCCTCAACATGTCTCAGTCTTTACAGGAAACAACAAAGCATTTCTAGGGAAGAGGTTTTACTGACAAGGAAAAGTGTGTGTGGGCAACAACACACTTCTAATCTTGTGTGACACCACTTCTCAGTGCCGCCAGCATTGTCACTCTTTCACATCAGTCTCCATATGTTTTGTCATGTAACCTTCACCATACCCCACCGTCACTCAGGCACTGAGTGCACATACAGCTCATGGTTCACCCTGATGTACTTGGTTTGAAGCTGTGTGACAATGTAAGAGCTACTCAACCCTCTCGCTTCCTGTGTTGTATTTCCAGACAATGTTCTTTCTGCAGCCTGCGCTACAGCACATTGATGACTCATTTTCGTTGCCGCTGACTGCCAGAAAACTCTCATATCTATTCCACGACTGCCATTAGCAGAGACGCTCAGTTCTTTGTGAGGAATACATCTTTATCAAAGAGAATATGAACTGAATGATTCTTTCACTTTGAGGATGCCTAATGAAGAAAAAGTTAAGAATTAACAACTTTAGACATTAGTTGTCAGGGAGTTATTAGCACCTCAAATCAAACAACAGTCTGGTCATATTAGTGACAGTTCAGTCATTGTTGAAGCTTTTAATTTCCTCTGGTCTTTCATTTAATAAGTCTGCTGATCCAAATGTTGACAATTATCCATCCATCAGAGAGTACCTGATGCCTCAGCTTCATCCAACTGCAAATTTTCTTTTTAGATATTTAGAGAGCTCTGCTTATGTCTGAAGCATGCAGAAACGCAGCAGCAGATAATCTTTACCTCTGTCTTCATCATCAAAGTGCCCCATCGATCTATCCACATTTCTTTAATCTCTTTAAACTTTGTTAACAGGTTTGTTTTTAGCTTTGTAGAAAACTGCTCTTGTAGTGCCCTTGTGTAAAAGAGGTGATATCTATGATCTGAACACCTAGCAAAATATCTTAACATTCTCTCTCTTCCTCCAGGAGTCACTGGTTAGCATTAAAGTGTACATCTTTATTGTGGCTATAAACTACATTCCCTAGGTCTAGATGAAGCCACCATAATAAGGTTTCACTCTGAGCTCAGAAATCAGACTGTGTTGCTGATGCCTCTGAGTAACATTTGCTCTGTATGCATAAATAACATAACATTTATGTTCATCCATACTTAAATCTACATCTTTTTGCAGATGATACAGTTTTACATGCTACAAACTCCTCCCCAGCCCAGGCTCTCACTCTCCTGCAGTTTGCCTCTGAAGCCTTCCAACTATCACTCCTTAATCACAGACAAGTTTTAAATGAACAGGTTCATGGTTTCCCCCACCTCCAACAGTGACTCTGATTATTCTGCCATTAAAACTTCAAATGGCACCCATATTACACCTGCTGAGTCATAAAAGTGCTGAGGCTCTTGGTGTGGCAGTAGACTTTCAAGATTCACATTCAACAATTCAAAAACTGAAAGATCAAACTAGGTTTTTTGTATGAAATTAAAAGACATCTCTCTTTTTCCAACCATAAAACTATTGTGCAGTCAACCTTCATGTCCCATATTATTTAAATTGAAATTAACAGCAAACTGCCATCAAACTGGAGTCTTACACTTCCCTTAGAGGTTTTAAAACCTTGTTGTCTGACAATCTTTCTTGCTACTGTTCTTCTTAACACTCTCTTTCTCTGTTTCTGTTGTTTTGTGTTGGTTGGCTTCTGTGTTATGTCCTTGTGATTGTCTCTTGTTCTCAGTTCTCTCTGGGAAATATACTGTTTGATTCAGTAAAGGTTGAACTGACCTCGAAAAGATTCTCTCTTCTCACATGTATGATTTCTGATAATTCCTCCTGGTTCCTCCAGGTGCTCCCTCTGCTCCGTCTGCCATCGCCCTGCTACTATGCACTGGATCAGAGATGGTGTTGGGCTGGAGGGCCCCCACTTATAATGGGGGAGATCCTGTACGTGGCTACTATCTGGACCAAGTGGAAAAGGGCAAAGAAACATGGAGAGAGGTCAACATCAAGCCAGTCAAAGAGCGGCAGTTTAAGGTCAGTGAAGCTTTGCTGCTTTGATGTTGGTCTAACGGTCAGTCCATCTTTTTGGTCCAGGCTCTAATGTTGCTGTAGTTACCAGGTGGACTCCCATGAAATTGTTGACAGATATTTATGTTCTACAGAGAATAAATCATTATGATTTTGGTGAGCCACTGGCCTTTCTCCTACTGCCACCAGCAGCTCCAGCAGTTTTTGGCTCTCAGTGACATATCTCGACAGCTACAGGTTGGATTGGCACAAAATTTCAAACAGATGTTCATGTTTTTCAGATAATCTCAGCTTTGGTGATCCCTTAACTTTTTCATCTAGTGCTATTGTTTGTCTAAAACTTCAATCAGTCAGGACTTCCAGTCAGCAGATGGAGTAGACGTGTTGTACAAGTGCTCCCGTGAACGTTTAACTTTTTAAAACCACCCAGCCCTCCGTTTTCCACGCCAAAATCAATCTTGGTAGAACCCTGGTAGCTATCACTACACTGCTCAAGGAACATCTCAACGAAAGTGAGCTCTCCCCATCAACAATGACCAATAAAGCACGTGCCTTAGACCTTACCAGTTTGCCTTTAAAAATTGAGAACAACAAATTTTCCTATTTGGGCATATCTATGACAAGGAAGCACAATGATCTATTCCAAGAGAATCTTATGACATTGTTAAATCAAACTAAAGAAATTCTAACACAGTGGTCAGCCCTGTCAGCGTCTCTTGTGGGTCACATCAACTCAGTCAAAATGACCATTCTACCTCTTTTTTCTTTTCTTTTTTTTTACCTTTTCCAGGCCTGACCACTCTTTATGATCCCTGGATCCTTTTTTCAACTTCTGGACTCAGTCATTTCTTCATACTTATGCGGGGGTAAACAACCACATTTGAACAAGACTCACCTTCAAAAGACCAAGGCTACAGGGGGTTTGGCCTTTCCAAACTTTCACTTTTACTATTGGGCTGCTAACTTGCGCTGTCTTGCATTTTGGTCCTCCTCCTATGGCCAACCTGACTGTCCTGACTGGGTGGTGATGGAGTTACAGTCAAACGATGATTTGTCAATTCTTGCACTCCTAGTTCCCTCGCTTAAATCAATTAAAAACCCACTGGTTAAACATTCTTTAAAAAATCTGGGTACAATTTCAAGAATGGCACAGGAAAGGTATTGTGTGTTTTAAAGATTTGTTCATAGACAATAGTTTGGCATCATTTGAGCAGTTGAGTGGAAAATTCAGCCCAATTTTTTTCAGGTATCTCCAGGCAAGGAATTTTGTTCTCTCTCAGACGTCCAGTTCTATAACATCAGCAGACTTGACTATTGTTGACACTGTCCTTTCTATCTACTTAAAAAGAGGCTCATTATGGCTCTCTGTGGCATGCTGTTGAATCTTAAGAGTGCCCCCACAGATAAGCTTAAAACAGCATGGGAGGAGGACTTGGGTCTCTCTTTATCAGAGGATACTCAAGTTTCTATACTCAAATTGGTAAATTCAACCTCTTTCTCTGCACGTCACTGTTTAATTCAGTTCAAAGTGGTACACAGGGCTCATATTTCAAAAGCAAAGTTGTTCTCCATATATCCGGATATTAGTCCATACTGTGTCAAATGCAAACTTGAGGAAGCTTCTCTCATTCAAATGTACTGATAATGTACTGGTAATGTACCAAACCCATTGACTGCTCTGTTCAGGATCATGGAAGGGGAGAAAAAGTTACTACAGTAAAGCAGCACACTTTATCTTTTACCTGCCTTTTGGCTTGACGAGCAATTCTGCTCAGGTGGAAGGATACTTTCCTTCCCACTCATGCACAATGGCTGGAAGACATCATAAACTGGAGAAAATTAGATACTTGCTGGGGTCCCTTCCTAAAAGCATTCCAGAACCTTTGGATGCCGCTTAACTACGCTGCACACTTGTTAAGCACAGGCTTTTGGTGTGACAGTAGCTGTGGCTGGTGATTTGGCAGTGACAGGGGAGGGATTATTTTTGACATGCTGTAGTTGATGTGTCCCCATGTTGGTTTCATGTCACTGTGGTGACTGTTCTGTACTGCACTTTTGTTGTGTTGGTGATACTTCTATAAAAAAAAATCTTGAATTTAAAAAAAAAATTCAATCGGTCTCAGCCTCAATTAGCAAATGTTAGTATGCTAGCACATTAAGCTAAGATGCTGAACAAGGTAAACAATAAAACTTCTCATAAATATACTATTGTGATCATGTTAGTATTGTCATGTTAGTATTTATCTGAAAACACTTCTGTATCTAAATTCAGTCTCATATACAAATGCAATAGTGGCTGGTGCCTTTTAATCTGGATTTGAAATGTAAAATATTCCTGGTGATGCTCCTCTCACATCATATGCAGTGTGCAGTGGTGCCAGATCTTTTGCACAGTGCCCATTACAACTTGATATAATCACAATGTACAATATATGACTTTGGATATGGTGCTGTCAGATGAAAAAGATTCTCAAAATGAAACATCATTCACTGTCGCAGTAGAAAACAACACAGAGAAAATAATTCCGCAGCAAGATATCTCTAGACCTCACTTCCAACAAGGACTTACTTTTAATATAATCACACTAATAGAAGTCATTTTTACATTTAGCAGCTGCCTTTAAAATAGTGGCCACAGCCTGCACATCGGCTGTGTCACTAGGCAACAAGCTGTGTCCATGGAGACCTAGGGGAAAAGTTAAATCTTTAACCTGTTTCAGGCTGATTACAGGTGCTTCGTAATTAGACATTGTGCACATGTGTTCTGTGTGTGTAGCTGTTTTTAGCTCCCGGGAAAAACAAAGACAAAGGCAGTTAGAAAGAAAAGGACAATTCCTCTGTAAAACCAGAGTACTAATAGAACGCTGAGCATTGTTTATTACCCTAACAAGTCCTCCTTTTATAATCCCACTCGAAAAAAGCACATATCAGCCAAATGCACCTCAAATCAAAAAAAAAATAAAGGTACTTTTCTACAGAAACATTATACTCTGCAGTCTTATGATTACTTTTTGTTTGTTGTTTTTTAATGAAATTTATGATTTTCATGAAATATTTGTACATCAGTTATTTATCTTAGACCTCGGAAACACTAACACTGAATTGTATTTTATTCCTGTATCATATGTTTTTAATTTAAACTCCTGCTTGAGGATCTCTTTGCTGAGATGTAGGTTAATGAAGCACAGTCAGTTAGTTCAGTCTTCCAACAGTCAGACTTGCTCAGTAGACACTCTGGACAAAAAGGTGGACCCCCCACTCTGAGCAGAGGTTGTTCTAAAGGAGGATGTAAATATATGTCACATTGACAGAATGCATCCTCTTCGCCATCTAGTGGATAAAAGCTGTACTTCATTCCTCTTACTCTGGCCTTTGCATTTGTCTGGGTGGACTGTACATTGATCTGATTAGACAGTTGTCGTTCTACCTAAATGTGGTTAGAGGAGGATCTATAGATAATGAAGTGAGTGGTAGGTGTGGGGAAATTGGTTTTTAGATAGAGTTTGCTATTGCTCTGATATAAACCCCCCTGGTTGTGTCAATTAGTTGTCAGGAGGGGGGCGAGACCAGCGCAGAAGTTCACAACTGTTCATAGAGGCGATAAGGGCCTCAGAGTCTAAGTGGCTGTGAACGGGAAGATCGTTGAACAGATCAATGAGCCTGAGTCCCCTCTGTTCCTCAGGCAAAAGTGTTTTGGAGACTCAGCAAAATTGCTGTGGCTGCAGCAGAGCTGATACCTAATAAAATACCTGCTGGAGCCAGGAGGAGGAGTGTAAATGTACAGGAATGAAACTTGCTGCTATATGATGTGACAGTGGATCCATGTTTTCCTTGAAGTCAGACAGACTGCCAGAAGGAACATGTGGAAACAAGGAAAACTGATTCAAGTCAGTCCTTTATCATCTACAACAAAAAGGATAGATCACTGACATGTGTTGTCTGTGTGTGTATATCAAAATAAATACAAATAAAATACCTCACCCTTTTGTTTTCCTCCAGGCTTTTGAATAAGCAAACTTAAACATATCGAAGTTGAACAAACGTTCTGGTATTTAATTGTCTGTGCACCAGAATATTTTATGTTCTTTAGGTTATTTAATAGAAAATTGACATTCTGATATCATTACATACTAGTGTGTGGAGTTCCCGTCATCCATAAAGCTCACACAATTTGTTTTCCTCCTGAATACTTCTGAATTTGCCAACATCAGTGGCCAGGGGAAAAAAACAACTCTCAATCATGCAGTTAAAGTTATTTGTAAAATGTGGGAAATGATTCAGGTGAAAGTTTCCTAATTTATCTGTATCTGGTTGTCTTCAGGCTTTTTATCCCTGGTCTGTTTTCACAGGTTTGTAACCTGTCTAGTGGGCACTTCTACCAGTTTCGTGTGTTTGCAGCCAATATGGCCGGCGTGGGGAAGCCGTCTGAGGCCAGCGAGGCTTTCCTGTGTGAGAAGTGGACGATGCCAGAGCCAGGTAAGGGGAGAAATGTCAGTCCACTTTTAAGTCACTTCATTCAGGAGGGATGATTTCCTTTACAGTCCAAATACGTTACCAAGAAAATGTCTGTGCACATCTGAATGTGTGGAGTGTGTACGATAAGTCAACCATGATGGCATTTAAATAAAGGCGAAAAAACTCTGGCACACCATCTCACTTACTGCTGCTATATTCATTTTAAGCTCCCTCCAGACTTATTTTACAACACATGAAATTCTCTGCTTTGAATACCAATCTGTGCCTAATGTGTTTTTTTTTTCACAAAAAAATATTCCTACTCCTAGTTAGAAAACGACATCTAACACCTCTGCCTCATTTATTAAATCCAGAAGCTATGAGCATATAGAGTCATTTCAAACCACCTGGCATAAGGTGTCATCTAATTTACTATAAACACTATAAACATGTGCTTGTTCACGCAAAGGACAGCAAGAGTGATAGAAAGACTGTCCCTTCAGGACCTATTGCTATTCATTTAAGTTTTATTTAAGTGAAATGACACCATTAAAAGTGCATATGGTCATTCCTGAAGAAAATAGACAGGCCGACATGAAGCACCATAATAAAAACAGGCCGTTTGCTTATTGTGCCATTAAAATGCCAAGTAAAGGCAGAGGCCAGTAGTCAAGTGCATAATACAGTGGCTGAGATAATAGCTAGAATAATAGCCTTGAGTTAGAGGTAGTTAGTGGCATTCATTATGTGTTACATATGTATGACTTGTCTTCAAATATTATTCAAGAGTCCTTGAACAAAGACATTGATTCCGCATCCATCTACAGAGTTGCTGCAGATGAACCTGTGAAACTTCTCTGAAAAGCCTTGATCTATAACTGTTTTCGCCTGACGAATCAGGAAAGAGACACATTTTTATTGTAATGATACAATATACTGTATCATTATAAGGCCCTGGGCTTGGGTTTGGGTTCAGATAGTTAATAATAATAATATTTTATTGTATCTTTTTATTGTCCTTGACTCAGTGAAGTTCAGATGACGAAATACAAGAACAACAAGATGAGGATCAAACGCATTGCAGATAGAATCAAATGATAGATAAAAGAATATTCATTATATACAGATGCTAATCAGGATGGGCCATTTATGGAGTTTCTGCCATAACTTCATCACGCCTGTTGCCTGATGGCAGTCTACATTATTGGAGCAGGTGTGGAGTAGTACACCATGTTAATTGTGGGATACTTAGCTCTGACAAATGCAGCATGTGTTGATTAAGTATGTTCTGATAAGGGACACACCTGCCAGCTACCTGGTGCAACACAAATACATGTGTGGGTACTTAGAAAGACCAAGGACCTCCACCAATGAGTTAGGGAAGTCTGTAGATAGCCTAAGAGACAAAACTCTGGGCAAACAAACGTTCCATGTCCCTGGTTGGACAGTGAGAGGACAATATTTAAATAGATTTAGACAAAATAATCTTCCTGGAACAATAAAAGCGAGGACATTAAAGGGGACATCGATAGGATTTTGAAACGTGATTGTGTCGTCATTACAAACACACAACCTCACACAGAGAAGTCGCACAAAGTCATTCCAGTGTGTGGTGGCTCAGTAGACAGCCCAGCAGTCCTGGCCACGCTCATATCAGCCTCTTGTGACATTAATATTGAAAATGGAGAGAGGCTCTCTCACACATGCCACTTTTAAAGCGCAGCTCATTAATCTCGGCAAATGGGCTTTCCTCTATGTCGTTAATAATTTAAAAGGGACTGAAAATCATTTAGCAAATTAACTACTATATGCCACCATGAAGTCAGCATGGGTAGATTAAGGAATGTCATTGTACTCCTTTTGGACTTTACTGTTATTTCTGGATTGTTTTGCTAGGGTTTCACATTGTGACAAAAAGGGACAGTGTTTGTGTTCAGTGTAAACACTGAAAAAAAACACACTCTGACACAAAAACTCTGATGTTGATAGAAACGCCATGACCCTTGCTCTTCTCCCTCAGGTTGTCCCTTTGACCTGGAGTTCAGAGAGGTGAGAAAGAATTCCCTGGTGCTGCTGTGGGCTGCTCCGCTGTATGAAGGACAAAGCCCTGTCACTGGGTATTTGATAGAAATCAATCACAGTGACCAATCAGAGGACTGGATGGCTTTAAATGACGAGCCAATCACTGACAGACATTACAAGGTGAGTAGAGCTGTAAAAATGTTTACAAGCCTGAGATAACTGAGAGATAACGTTTTTACGATTAGGATTTGTCTCATACACACATACCCAACCCTTCAGTGTCCTGAATTGAAGTCCTTTATATTCTTGTGGGTGTAACTGTTCCTCATAATGAATTATGACACTGACCGGTAAATATTTGATGTGTTTCTTATGACATCCAGGTTTCAGGTCTTCAGGCTGGTCAGACCTACCGCCTCCGTGTATCAGCTGTCAATGAGGCTGGAGTGGGCGGGGCCTCTCTGCCCTCTGAGCCAGTCATAGCTCACACTAAACCAGGTCAGCTGTCAATATACTAATATACAAATACTGTGATAAAAAAAAAGTCACCCCTGAGGGTTGTTGGAGGTTCTGGACCAAAGACACACTATACAGTACAAGGCATTAAAGCTGACATTAAACCTCTCACTCTCAGTGAGGCTCCCTGCTCGTCAGTCCCCCAGCATGTCTGGGCTTTTCACACTTTAAGTGCCATCTCCTGTTTTCTCAGCAGAGAAGCGACAAATGCCGTTTATCCCTTCACAGCTCCAGCAACTATGGAAACATTTTAAACTGACCAAGACTGTGGACAGACTGAATACAATACAACACCAGATTGATACCACACATCTGTCTGTTATATAAACATGAAGCCAGAGACAGGAGATCATTAGTTTAGCATTAAGATGTGAAACAGAGGGAAACGCTGCTTCAGGCTGTTCAAAGGCTTCTGAGCCCAGCTTCACTTTACAAGAGACATGTCGATCCTCTCATTCAACTGTCAAGAATGCAAATAGTAATGTGTCCCAGCATGTCCAACTATTCCTGCCTGTCCTCTGTCCTCCTGTGAGTTCAATGCAGTGGTTCATCATAAGATATCGCAAAGGTTTACATAACTAAGCCAACCAACCACTTACCAACCAATGGATGCAATACTGAGCCATGTCTATGTGGTTTTCTAGCATAAGCAGATCATGCAGTTTGATGGTGCAAATGGCTCATAGACAAAATCACAAATAAAAATGATAGCAAAAGAATCTGTAATATATCAAGCATCGAGGCAAGGTGTAGGAGGTAATAGCTTTTTTCCTCACATACTGTCTTTTCTTCATATGTATTATATTGCTATAATTATATCACCTGATGGAAACCCATGAAGCACATCGCCACAGTGACACATTTTCTCTTCCTCAGGCACTAAAAACATTGAGATCGGTGTGGATAATGATGGCTTCATATTCTTGGGCTACGAATCTAATGAGGTGAACGATGACAGCAAGTTCCTCTGGAGCAAAAACTACTCAGAGGCCATCGACGCCGGCAGAGCCCAAACAGAAACCAAGAAGAACAAGTAGGTTGATCAAGTGCAACATGGCCTCTGCCTTCTGTTTTTCCTGTGAATTAGGTTTTAGATATCTCTGGTCTCAGGCTCAGTTAAACTTCTCACTCTCAGTGAGACTCTCTGTCTGTCAATCCCCCAGCGTCTCTGTGCTTTTCACACTCCTGTCTCCTGTTTTTTCAGCAGTGATGCAACAAATGCTGTTTTCCTTTCACAAGTCTTGCAAGTGTGGGAAAATACCAGACTAACCAAGACTGTGGACATGCAAAACATGATTAGACAAATTGTGTAACACTTTGAAAGAGTTTTTTTTCTTTAAAGAGGCTTTTCAAAAACAAGATGTGGTTTAAATTGATTGAATTCACTTTGTAGATTGACATTTTGGGAGTATTTCTCACTGGATTCCCACTGAATGTCAGGCTCTTTGGATTATCCAATATCTGAGCTTGAGGGGGGCTTGCCTGCTAGCTCTCACTTTCACTCTGTTGCCCACATTCATAGCATGTAAAACAAAACAATAGGTTCATTTTAAGTCCAGTTGGCTGGGAGGCTTTAGGTCGGAGCCAGTGGGACTGGTAGCACAGTGAGATCTGATGGCTAACAGCGCAAAGCAACACCTACAGTGGCTTTTGCTGCGGGGGTCGGGGGCAGATAAATACGAGGCTGAGGATGCTGTCTAGACGCATTTGTCTGTTTTCCAATTCATCCCTCAGGTCAATCCTTACCTTCACTGACCCCTCTGAGGAGGATCTGGGTCTCTACACAGTGGAGATGAGCGACAACGCCAACCTGTCGTCCAGCTACGACTTCACCGCTGAAGGTGAACTGAGGACTTTATTTGCCTACATGTATAAAAAGTCGTCACACAGACTAAAGTAGAAGTCTGATGTTAGGAAATCGTCTTGACCAGTTCACCGCTGGCCTTAAGCAGAACAGTTCAGCTCAGTTGTCTCTCGTGTTATTGAAGACGCTTATGGCAGAGGAACTTTTCATTTTAAGGGTTATCAAGCTTTTCTCTCAAGCAAATAAATATGCACCTCACAACTACTTCTACAAGGTCATTCATCCAGCGAAGCATATGTTCTCAATCAACTTTCCAGTTTAGCAGCTTTAAAGATAGAGCTGCGCAAGCCATTGTTCTACTGACTTCTATTTAAACAATATGTAGGTATTACACAATGTGAGTCCTGATCAAACTATAATTAACCTTCAGCAACTGTTTTTTTGCAGACCTTGAACGTCTCAAAGAGCTCAGCTGGCATGTCAGAAACCCACGTATGTTGTACTGTGTGATAAGTGGACTGACTGGGAGCAGTCAGTAGTTTAAACACACATTAAGTATTCCTCATTGATTTAATCATCATCTGGCTAATTCAGCTCAGCCTGTAATACTCCGCTGTGTTTGATTTCCATTTTGGCAGTGATAGCTCTGAAGTCGGGCTGGCAGGTGGAGGTTTCCGAAAAAGGTGACGTCCGTCTTTGGCTTCAGACTGAGAGTCTGAGTAACGCTGCCGAGCTCCGGCTCATCTTCAATGACCGGGAAATCACCAGCACTGCAGTAAGATGTGTTGGCTCTGCTATTCTGTGCAACACAAAGTCCAGCATGTCACAAACACTGTCAGGGTTAGAAGTTCAGATTCCCTCATTGCCTGCACACTGTAAGGCATTTTTGATGGGATGGGATGTGTGTTATTTTTCAATAGTTTTGTTCATGAATGTCTTACAAAGGTTATTTGTTGTTACTCTATTTGTATGAGCACCTGCTGCAGCCTCTTAATCTTCCCACCCTCTAAACAGCAATTTATCTCACCTGTACACATGGTGGGATTAACCTCTTATGGGGCCTCAGGGCAGAGATTTGCTGGTGGCCCTCTACTGGCTACCAGTGTACATAGCAGTTTCATTATTTTCCTGGGCTCCCAGAAACTAACCAGTACTCTAAAGCAGACATTTTTTGTTCATTTGCTTGAGAACAAGTGTGGTAAATAATGAATAATTTAAGTATTTTTATACAGGAAAATTGTCAAATTGTTTTTTTCCAGCATCTTTTTCTAGTAATAGTAAACTCAGCATATTTATATTTTTGACATCTGAAATAAGAATATACTACCTTGGGCTTCAGAGAATAAAAATGGGCATTTCCAGTTTATTGACCACTTTAAGTTTTAGAACTTTGATAATGAAAACAACTGTTTTCAACCTTACAGCTCTTCTTTGGTGGAGTAAAGTTCAAAAAGCAAAATGTCATGAAACTTCACAGAGCTTATATAGCATTAGTGTGTTGCTGCATGCATCTGTCTTCATGACAAGTTGGTACGAATCTGAGATGGCAATTAGTGTTTTAATAAATATCCTGGAAGGCAGGAAATTGAGGCTGCCAGCAAAGATGAAGAGCAGGTGTGCAAGGCAGCAGAAAGGTTTGGGAGCTGAGCTCATTTCACAAAGTCCGCGAGACAGAAGGATCGACAGAGCTGAAGGTGAAGAGGGAGCCACATCTGGTTAATTTGTTAGCTCTGGTACCAAAGATAGCAAAGAAAGGCAGGGTAAAGCAGCAGGATGTCGATACCCAACAGTGGGACTTTAGTGCAAACTAGTGGAAACTGTACACATGTAAGGCATAATATGAGAAATATATTGAGACTACTAAGAGCATTTTTAGTCACACATATCATGCTGAAGTTTGTGGACCTGAACTTACTATGTTGTGCACATATCTCAGAAGTTACCTTCAAATTCATTTACTTTCACAGGCCAGCTGATGTAAGCCAGAGCTATTTGCAACAAAAACAAGAAGCATTTTCATCAACATTCTTCCCACTATAACTGACAAAATAATGTAATGTTATAGCAAGAAGTAATATGGAAAACAGAAATACGCTGGTGTTTTCACCTGCCATTTTAAGGTGCAATTTGCACTTAGATGACCCAAAACAAAGAAACGGTATAATGATCGAGGAACATAAACTGAATGTGAACAAACCCCCTCAACACTCATATACATTATGACACCAAGATAATCAGCGCCGTCGTCGAGGTTATTGAACCAGTGCACCAACGTGTCCTCACCACAGAGAGAAAAACAAATACAGTATATTTATCACAGTTTCGCAACTCTGTCGGCTGCATTCTTTGCATCTGTGTTTGTGTGAGGTGGGCCACTGCTTTATATTCAGCAGCACCCATTTATCGCTCATATTTCATTTTCATTTATTCCATTATTTTCCAATATCAGAGTTTCATCTGAACAGTACTGATTACACGTTATTTCTAAATGATCACAGCTGAGGTTTGAAAATTCAAAAGCCATTTAGCTGATTAAAACCCTGAGGCTTGCCATACATCACAAATCACATCCACCACTGAGGCCTATCAACATGCAAGGCACACACTTATCTTGATGAACATAAAAGCCATGAAAATGAGCTCAAAGGCTGTTTCCTCTGTGTACTTGTTTGTCAGTGTTTCTTTGTGCATATGTGTGTGCATGTGTGTGTGTGTGTGTGTGTGTGTGTGTGTGTGTGTGTGCACTTACACCAAACTGGC
>OMNW01035667.1:51855-72730 GCA_900303245.1 Selene dorsalis
TCAGGAAGAAGAAATAATATTTCATCTACAGCATGCATGTCAATTGAAGCTGTTGTCGTGCACTGCTTCACAAGAGATTCCCTCTGTATGACTAACCATGTTGTATATACACTGTAGCAAACAGCATGCCTGCCTGCCATCTGCACTCTGTCTCTGTACAGTATATGTGGCAATACCTGTTTGCTCTTGTACAGCACCATAAGATCAACTTCGACAAGGCCAAAGGTCTTGTGGAGATCCTGTTCGACCGACTCTCTGAGGAGGACGAGGGCTCGTACACGGCTCAGCTGAGAGATGGCCGCGCCAAGAACCAGTTCACTTTGGTCTTTGTGGATCAGAGTAAGTCGTCCACTCACCTCCCACTCAGCCGCCATATTGGCTTTTGTTACATGCAACAAAGAACAACATGCATAAAATAGTCACTTTAAATGTGATGTTTTACCATCATTGGCAACCATTCTGCAGTTAAGAACTAACATATTTTATAGTCAAATGCAATAACTGTAATGAATTATCAATAATAAAACAATAATTCAGTATTTCCCCACCACCCCGAAACAGGTTTATTCCACCCGGAACCCCAGAGAGGAGAAGGTTTTCAACATTTAGGTTCTCATGTGGTTGAAGTGAAATTTACTCAAAACTATATAACTGAATAATGACACAGGGCGTCAAAGATCAAAGAATGGCCAAAGATCTACTCCACGTAATTACATCATGATTGTGCTATCATCAGGGATTAGATGATCTGATTTGCACCATGGTAACTCTTGTTTCAGTAAGCACATAAAACCAAGGTCCAGGCGTCATCTTTTCAATCATGTATCAAAGCAGAATTTAGTCCAAGGCCTAATGCTGTTTTGTTTCACTACAATTGGTTTTTACTTTTTTTTATTACTTTTTTGCAAGAGTGAAGTTCCCTATTTTATTAGAATTCATATAATCAAAAAAAAGATTGGCTCTGTTGTAACCTGCTGTATAAGAACCACCAAAGCAACCCATGCTCAATGTTCATGTGTATTTTGGCACTAAATATTATCTTGAAAATAAGAGTCTTTTGGAGCAACAGTCTCTCATTACCTGTTCCCAGATGGCCTTTGTGATTCTACGACTGTGCAGCACACAGGCGTCTGTATTGATGTTGTGATATAACATTTTGTGTCTCTGTCAGAGTTCCGTCAAACGCTGGCGTTGGCAGAAGCAAACCGACGTGACCATCAGAGGAAATCCGGTGAGAAAACCTCCAACATCAGAAACATACGATAAATAGAAACAGCCTGCAACTCTACTGTTGTGTTCAAATCCAAGTCACACCCTTTGTAGTAGATCATCTGAGGGTGTTGAACCTGTTGCTCAAACAATACATGTGTTGCATCAGTGTGTTCTATAGTGAGAGCGATACCATGACTCTTTCTCTCTCTCATGTCATTCTGAGGTGAATTTATTACATCTGACAAATGCAACAGCTTTTTGAGCTTCTCGGTGCATTCACTGACAGAGCTGCTTTGTCTTGTCAAGTAAAGAAAGAGGATAAGCCCCCTGTGCCACTGAACTCCACCTTGGTTCAGCTGCGATAAGGAGCAGCTGTAGAACTCTTTTGTGTGTAGAGGCCAGTGTCCTTGTTTAAATGGACTACCTCACTCCATGTCCACTATTCAGAGTCCATGTGAGACTCAAAGTCCATACACACATTTTTTTCTATTGATGATGCAGATAAGACCTTCAATCAAGTGGGACATGTTTACTACCACTGCGTGCTGTTTACATAGCCATAGTACTGACATATTAATGTACATGAGCCTTCAGTGTCATTGGCTGCTCTGAGTAAATTGATTGTCTGATGATCACTGTTGGTTCAGGGCAGATGAATAATAATTTGTTCTATTTCCCAAGGACCATATTTCCAGGAATTCTTGTCGTGGAGGATAAATGAGGACTGTGAACTCATTATAAAGTGCAAGGTACTTTTACATTGCATAGAATAGGTCATAAACAGAACTGCACTTTAGAATAGTGATATTACAAGAAATGCCGTACTTTAACTATGACTAACCAAATCATAGCAATCATAAAACTAACACTAGGAGTCCAGGAAATGTACTACTACTACTTCTACTTTTATTATTCGTTTCTGCATCCCCAGTATTTGTTAAATGACTGATGTGTTTATATGTTCTGATATCTGTCAGGAGACATAATGAGCTTACAGTTGAATAGTTGGGTTGTTGTGACATTGAACTGTGAGCACAGCAGGCTGTTTATACCTTTTTTATAGAGTTTCAGTCAACAACTTCAGACAAAGTCACTACTGCTGCTGCAGTGAAGTACAAAAGTCATCTGCTCTTAATTGCCTGGTGTAGATTTTAGCAAAAACTCCAAATGAATTCAAATGATTTAATTATCTTTAATTGGTTAATCCATCCATATTTAATGCTGCTTAACTGGATTTAGGTGACTGTGTTATGGAGAAATTTAAAACCCATTTTTGTGAAATAGGTGTTAAATATGATTCTATGTGGCGTTAAAGAGGTTTTAATAAGAATTTGGCAGAAACCATGTCAATGAAATGAACACATGCCCCAAAACATCATCAGAAGAGCAAGTGCACAGTTTCTGCTCTACAGTTCTTCTGTAGCAGTTTCAGTCTCTCCATGTTTTTAATATGGATGTGGTCAATCTTTCTTCACACAGGTGACAAACACTACCAAGGACACAACCCTCAAGTGGTTCAAGGAAGGTATGGAGATAAAACAAGTTGTGTACGAGCAGTCGTCAGGGTTCAGCACGCTCACCATCGCACAGGTATCCAAGACGATTCTTCTGTCGATCTGTTTCCAGGCTTCAAGATGTGGGAGTGAAAGAATCAGCATTTATAAATAGCAGACGGTGCAGTGAGAGGAAAATGAGATAAACAGACTGACAGACAGCTGATGTTTATACGATTAAGCCTGGACGTGTCTTACTCTGTGTTATTTTGAGGTTCACCTTAGCATGTGTTAAGACTGAGTTGGGGAAAAAAAAGATGAATCAAGTATTTGGATGCTCTCCAGAGATATCAATGTTTCATCTGAGAATTTATGAATGAATTTAACTTTAATACAATGACTGTTTTTTCCTCAGGTTACACAGAAAGAGGCAGGCTCATACAGAGCCGTGGTGTCGGACAAGAGAGGAGAGGACGTCAGCACCTTAGAGTTGCTGGATAATGGTGAGATGTCATCAACAACTATTCACAAGCACTGACCCCATTGTTCCTGTTTAAATTTGAGCCAAAACAAACCTTCTATCAGTAATAGAGATGTAATATGTTTTTTTTTTCCTTTATTTCTCATTATGTGTCCTCAGCTTTCAGCTTCCCACGTCTGATCTCGCATTATTAGCTGAGTTCCAATTGCCAGAAAAAACACTGTATGAATGCTTAATTGTTTTTTTTATTTACAGAGTATGACAATCTTCTCCAGCAGCTGAGCAAACAGTGTGGTGAGTTTTTCACAGTTGGGATTTACGGAACAACCTTTGTGAAATGTGCCGGTGGCTTGTTGTTTTATTTGTTTTGTTTTTTTACACCAGCTGTGATGTGTTGGGATGAGGATAATGCCATGATAATTAATTGTGGTTTGTGTAGTTTCAATAATAATATATTTAGCTCCCCAGATAAAAACACACACACACACACACTGTTTTCAATCGTCAGATAAACTAGTGCATATGCAGACTGTGCCTTCTCTCTGTGTGTCTCTGCAGCGTTGTCAGCCGGACCACTGAACATTCAGAGCACTGCTGAAGGCTTCAAGCTCTACTGCTCACTCAAATACTACATCAGCTACCTGAAGAACAGCTGGCTCTTCAAGTGAGTCTACATGCAGAGTACCTGTCTGACCTACTGTCCTATGTGCAGCAGCTGCAGAGAATCAAGTATTCAAAACTTTACTCAAACTCTGCCATAATTAAGTCCTGAATAAAAATGTTGAGCAAAAGAAAAGTAGCTCAAAGCTGATTTGTGGCTTCAGCACTAGCAAATGTTACCAGTTGGTCCTGTCAGAAGATGCAGTAAACAACACAGACAGTAATAATAGTATATTATATTAAACTTGCAGTGCAGAACTTTTGTCTCCCCCTCGTGGCAGTGAGAGTAATTGCAAACACAAGAGGAAAAGTGACACCAATGAGGATCACTGCACTGATTATTTTCCTTCCTCTGAACACTTTTTTTTATGTGGAGCATCAGAAACTTTTCTTGAATGCTACCTACCTGCACGGAAATGTCACTGCAGACACCAGAGTTAAAACTCTCTAAAGAAATAGAGAGTCATTCACCTGGTGCTGATAGGCTTAACCAGCAGAGTGTGAACTCATTTGGCAAAGCTCTGAATGTAACAAACGTTCTTTTATATGTGAAAGCCCCACACATCAGTTTTAATCTACTATGACATTTCTCTTCCTGGTGGCAAAGTGTAAGACTCCTGATTAAAGTTCAGCCTCTGAAATACTTATTAAAGTTCAACTCATAACAGCTTGAAAAGTTCAATATCTAAAATGCAATAGTGCAGCTGGATCTTGATTTCTCCAAGCAAATGTTCCTATGTGGCACCTGGGGACACCCCAACTTGAAATCAGTTCAATGCTGCACATCACATCATGCTCTGCAGCTAAACTGTGTTCTAACTGCAAAGATGTCAGACTGGATTATGGGTAACATCTTCACATCAGGGTTATATACATGTGCCTTTCATTGAATTGAAGGATACAGTGACATCGAAATACCTCAACAATCTTTGAAAGGACCCACTGTATGTATGGTATAACATGATAGGGTCATGCTGAAGGCTGAAGCCAGTTTCGTTACTAAGGCTACTAGCACCATCTGCTGGGACCCTAGTAAGAATGGACAACTGAAAACTAAGTATCATGTTGTGATACTGAGATAAAATCAGTAAATATAATTCCTCTCTGAACTGAAACTGTAAGAACACTCTCTTCAGTTTTATTTTCCACCTTCTTTTGAGTCTCTAACTTGATCAAAACATCTCTAAGACAAAGGCTAGAGCTTTGGGATGTGCCAGAGGAACTGGCAGGGTTACTGTATTCGTCTAAAGTGTACATAACAGTATAGCAGTATATCTGTGCTCCTGGCCCTGTAGGGAGAAGAGCATTGACCAGGAAACCAGGACAAAGACTGGCAGCACTATGCAGAAGGTCTGGATTGAAATCTTTAACCCTACAGACAATGATCGAGGCAAGTACACCTTGGAGATGTTTGACGGCAAAGAGTCACACAAACGGTATCTTGACTTGAGTGGACAAGGTGAGTGGGAATAATACTGTTAAACTGATCGAATGCATAATTTCACTGTAAATGCAATGTGTGTATTTTGTGTGATCAATCTATGTCTTGATCATTTCTAGCCTTTGCTGATGCCTTGCTGGAGTACCAGAGGTTGAAGTAAGTGCTGCACCACATGCACTGAGCATGGCTTGCTGTGACACTAACAGAAAACACTGAGGTAACAGGTTGTTTTCAGAAAGCCCTACACAGAGGTTGTTGTTTGGCTTGAATACTATTCACGTTTGCACATCTGAGGAGAATCTATCACTGCCTGACACTGTGCATTGTCATATTGATTTGACCCTGTATTTTCATCCCTCAGGCAAGTGGCCATTGCTGAGAAACGTGAGTCACAGAGGTTGTGGTAATGCTGAAAAAATTCAAAAGCATTTTTACCGTGGATGTCAACAGGGAGTTGTTATTCGCTTGCTTTGTTTCAGATCGCGCTAAAGTGACAAAAGGTCTTCCTGATGTGGTCGCAATCAAGGAGGGCAAGGTATGTCATTCATACACACCATATAAAAACAGGCCTACGGATGTCATAGTTTATTTCAAAGCATGCACTATGTATAATCATACTGTGGTTGTATGTGTGACAATGTTGCAGATTCAGTCCTCCCTGTCGTTCATAATTTCATATTTTATTCTCTCCTCAGTCTCTGTGTCTGACATGCTTCATCGACGGTGACCCTGCACCAGAGAGCTTCTGGCTTCGTAATGAGAGGGAGCTCGTCGACCAGAACCACTTCACCATCACCAAAGAGCCCAAGTGCAGCTCCATCACTGTCAACAATGTCAGCATGGAGGATTCTGGAAGATACAGCATCTTTGTACGCAACAAGTACGGCTCCGAGACAGTTGATGTGACAGTGAGCGTGTACAAACATGGGGAGAAACCCCAAGCAAACGCTGTGGAGATGGGTTAAGACTGCAAATTGATTCAGGAAGTGATTTCTGCAGGGCTGCAGGATTGTGCTGGTTGAAATTTTAAGATAGAGGTAGATAGCTGCATAGATAGATGGATGGATTCAGTTTAATGCACTCACAGGATTTGCTGCTTCTAGCTAATATTAGATACCAAAAACAATCTGCTCTTAGCTAACATTATCTTATAGCAGCTAACATTAGTTACACAGTTTGCTGACTTTGACAATTATCTACTTGTGCTACTGTTAGATAACATACAGTAGCTATAGGACTCCCACTATGTTTTCCTGTTATCTGATAATTGGCTACAGTGACCACTGTTCAGCAAATGTGACTGGCTCACTTCAAGGGCTCACAAAGCAACTGGGAAACACACAAAATGCAAATGCTTCAGCCACTGGACTGAGCTTTTGGTGTCGCATGTGTCATCAGTTTGTGTGTGAAGTGAATAAAGCTAATTCTGTGCCACATTTTCACTGGTGTATCATTTTTATGGGCAAATAGAAATAGTCATCAGTCATTTATGATCAAATAGGCCTATTACTGCAAATGAAGACTATAGTTTTGCGTAAGTTTTTTCAAAGCAGACATCAGGTCTTACATTATTTGGGATATATTGATTTTGTTTGTAGACATGCACATAGATAATAAAGAACTACTGTACTAGCTTAAGGAGAGATTTATGTACAAAAGTCAAACAATAAGAAAGAGATGTCCACTCAACGGCTGCATACAGACAACCCACCTGGTGTATGGGATAAAATATAGAGTGAACTGATGCATCATTGTGAATATATTATCGTAAAATTACAAAAAGATGCACTTGAAGGACAATGCTCTGGTCAGTTGTGATGCCTCAATTCTAGGCGTCATGTTTGGAGGAAATCAGACATGATGCTTCGAAGTGGTTGTTCTTCCAGACGTTTTTCTATCTCAGATATAGACAGCTGGTATAGAGTGACCATCAGGGTCTTAGTCCTGGGGCCTTTCCACATCATGTCCAATCATCTAAAATTACTACAGGTGGACTTCAATCAAGGTGCAGAAACATCTAAACAATGATCAGGGGAAATGGGAGTCACCTGAGCAAAATTACAATGACTACAGCAAAGGTCTGAATACTTAATGTGACATCCCTGTTATTTATATTTTATCAATTTGCAGTGCAGTCAAGCTAATTCTACCTCATTAATGACAGAACTAGTTCCATGCAAAGTCCCACAACTCATAAAGAAAATCATGCTCATAGAAATGGTCGTTGTAAAAGCAAACAGTCCGTAGTGTCAATAACCTGACAACCAAGTCCCAGTAAGTCGTAGATTCACATGAGGAGGTTCAACTAGGTTCAGCAGGGAAGCTTGCAAACATGAATGAGAATTTATTAATCTCATAATAACCACCATAGTATATACATAAAATACATGGCTTCTGGTATATTAACTGAAATGATTTAGTGTTTTTTTCCTTTGATCTCTTAGGTTACTATATACTACTAAAAGACAATAATGTTTTATTCCTTGGCTAAAGCCACCTGCATTCTGTATTGTACCTTTTACAGATAACAGCAATGCAGAAAGGCGTTGTTGATTTGTGCTAGATGTCGTATGTCTGCACACAATTCTGTAAATAGAAAATATGTCAATTCTGACTTCATATTCAGTGGAACTTGAAGTTTGGTCATACAGGAGTGAGTGAACTTCAGGTTGTTCAAACAGCAGTGATTACTTCACAGGGGTTTGTTACTCATTACACGTTGCAATGGGACCCCTTTTCCGTGCCCTATAAGAAGGTTTGGGGGCACGTTCACATTCTCCACATTGTGTTGAGCTTCACACAGCTGTCTCAGCCTCCAGCCCTCTTTGGTGAAGGAGATCCCAGACCCTGTAGACAACATGGACTTCAATGGAACATGGCAGGTTTACGCCCAGGAGAACTACGAGGAGTTTCTCAGAGCAATGGGTGAGCAAAACACTTGTCCTGCAAAGCTTGCCACATAAATGAAAACTATATTTGTTAGCTAAAGACACAATAGCTATTTTTGACTGTTAAAGCCTCAGAATGAGGACAGTGCAGTTTTGCAAACCAGAGACTGGTTAGTCTTCTAATTCAACTGGGCAAAAATTAATAGTAATGTGTGTACTTTTCTCAACAGAACTCCCAGAGGACATCATCAAGATGGCCAAGGACATCAAGCCAGTCACTGAGATCAAGCACACTGGCAATGACTTTGTTGTCACCTCCAAGACCCCTGGAAAGTCTGTGACCAACTCCTTTACCATCGGCAAGGAGGCTGACATCACCACCATGGATGGCAAGAAGCTCAAGGTTTGTCTAAAATAACCTTTGATTTAGCAAATAATGGAGCCTCTGCGAACTATTAGTCTTCTGTGTTTGTTTCATTTCATCAGTGAGGTATCTATATTTAAAGCAAAAAATCTTTCTTAAAGAGTGAATTCGTCTGTCATGGAGGATATAAGATATATATTTTCCCACTCTGTCCAACAGTGCATTGTCAATCTGGAGGGCAGCAAACTCGTCTGCAAGACCGGCAAGTTCTGCCACATCCAAGAGCTGAAGGGAGGAGAGATGATTGAGGTACCAGCAGTCACTCTTTCTTTCACACATCTTAAATCAAACAAAATTAAGAAGAATAGAACTTACTGCTAAATGTCTTATCTTAAAGTATCATCAGCTTGGATAATGTAACTAATGTATCTCCTGTCCATGTATTCAATGTGTTTACTTTTTTCTCTTTTCCCTTCTCAGACTTTGACCATGGGCTCAACAACTCTCATCAGGAAGAGCAAGAAGATGTAAACTTGGCAGTGAAGTAACCAATGTCTAATAAAAGTGTTGCTTTAATAAATGTGGATCGTGTCATCTCTCTATGCAAATGCCCACATTTGCCTCTGTGTGCACTGGCCTACCCCCTTCAGATGCCTTACATCTGTTCTGTACTGTACTGTACTGTACTGTACATACTGTAAAAAGATATATGAATCATACAAACAGTGGGGTAGATGTTTGCAGTGAAGGATTTTGTTATTGTTTTCCTGTCTTGAGAGCCCCACTGGTGCTGTGTATGCAGGGTATATACAGGTCTTGAAAACACACAGCCCCCTGAAATAGTAATTGTCATAAAAACCCTCAGAATTAACCCCCAAATTTGAGTCAATAAATTACTGGATGATCTTTTGATTGGTTAATGATTCATTGTTTCTGTGCGACCTATCTGGGTTCTGGCATGGGATGATTATGGGACAAGGGGTCCTTAGCATAGATGAGTCATTGTCCCCCTCCCCCTCCTATATAAGACCACCAGACTCACAAACTTTGGTTGATTTGCATCTCTTGGGGGTCATTTCACATCTCTCACTGATTGTTATTTGTCTTTTAGTGGCAGCTTTGCATAATGCTTGCGATTGTTTTTGCATCTCTATGGGATAGTTGTGCCTGTCTTTAAAACAATAAGTATTTGCAGCTTCTTTGCAAAGCGCCTCTCACCCAGGGGCCAAAGAGGTTAAAGGGCCTCCTCGTGCACTGTCCTCAATGCCAGTTACATGAATTAATATATTAAGTATTTAGGTAGTGTGACAAAGCGAAGACGAATAAATAAAGTAAATAAAATAAAGAATAAGCTGAGATAGGCTCCAGCTCACCCGTGACCCTATAAGCGGTATAGAAAATGGATGGATGGATGGAAAATAAAGAATATATATATAATAGTGTGCTTTTTGGAAATTATGGGGCCCCTGTTGAAAAGAGAACATAATATTCGCGTTAAAAGCCAGAGGGAGGCGGTAGCGCAGGGTGGAGGATTCCAACTGCCGCAAAAACTCCAAAGAAGAATGGCTCAGTGTCGCGCATGCGCAGTGTGACGGGAACGCTTTGACCACGTAGCTACGAGCTCGTGTTTGCTGCAGCAAAACGACAGGGTCTGTGGAAAAACAGCAGTAATAAACAAATTTACGGCCACCAAAGCTGTTGCAACGGGCCGGTGAAAATGGCGAGGTACCTGAGGCCTCCTAATACTTCTCTCTTCGTCAGAAACATCGCGGACGAGTCCAGGTACGTGTTATTTTTAACCCTGCTAGCGTGTGTGTAAGCATGGCCAACCTTACGGGATGCTAGTTAGTTAGCAAACATCTGACACCACCATAAAGAGTAGTGATCCCAAACAAGGAGGCATAGTAGGCGTATCTATTTTTAACCGAATATTGTAAGGGGTAACTTTTAGCAGCTATCATCAAACGTGAAATATACTACTACGTAGCATACGTAGCAATCTAACTGCTTTTGCACCTGAAGTCTGAGCAAGTTGCTTTTACACCTTGCACATTAATTCGTGTCCTGATGTTACTACAATAACAGTGTGGGATTTTATTTTAAGTTACTGGTCTGTATACAGAGAAAGCTAACTAGATAAGTATTTGTAACCCGCCTCCTACTATTACCTGGTGTATGTAAAAAAATAATAATAAAACAAATTCCTAAGTGAACAGTCAATTCATATTGTGTTGTTGTTTAGCAAACTAGCATGGCACAGTTCCTGGTTTACAGGATAACCTTTAAGCATAGACAACGTGCTATTTTCCAATTATTGGACCCAAATAATTAATTTTAGATGGAAATGTCTTGATATTTGAATATATGATATTTGTCTTAAAGCTGACATCTGCTCTCTTTGGTTTTTTGTTTTTTAAATCTGTATCTTTTGTGAAATTGTTTATTATTGTTATTAACCTTTATAGGCTCTTTTTTTAAACTCACTTAAACATTTCTTAGGTTAATTGAGAAGATGGATTGTCCCTTGCATTTTTTTTTCTTCAATCACAGTTCTGAAACATTAATCAAGCTTAATGTTGGCCAAATTTCAATTTTCTGGTTGTTCAATAAGGATGCTGCACTCTCCAAAACTATACCTGCAGAACAAATGCTTTCTATCAATATATGTACAGAATTCCACTCGCATCAGATAGTTTCAACAATGTCCCACTCTTATTTGACCCCAGATGAACAGTAGTAGACAGACTGTGGACTGTGTTACATTTATAGCCCTTTCTTGCTGCTTCTTTTCCATAACTTTGAGCCTCAAGAGGTTACTATTATATAATAAAGTTAGCCAAATCGTTTTCATACGAGTAACTCTGCAACTGCTGTTAATAGATAATGCATGTTACTTTTGGGTTTGGGGTTTTATGGCAACTAAAGATGTGTTCAGTTGAATTTCCTGGTTTTCATTTGAACCATTACTGTTACACCTTTTTTAAGTGAGTCTTTCCTTTGAAGTGGGACAGTGATAAGATTTGTCTGCCAATACATGTTGTCATATATTGTGCTGGCACCTGCACCTGTGTATACCTTTTACTCTGGGCTCCAGCTAAATTCATACAGTAGCCAGCAGAATAAATGTGCTTATTTCATGACACTTTAGGCCAGAGGATTTACGACGTGAGTTTGGTCGTTATGGGCCTATTGTAGATGTCTACATTCCACTTGACTTCTATACACGGCGACCAAGAGGATTTGCTTACATTCAATATCCTTTATTCCTTTAATATTTAAATGGTGTTTTCATTGAAGAATTGTTAAGTACTAAATCTGTCAAGTATGGTTGCAGTAACACCTGAACTGACTTTTTCTCTTTTGGGGGCAGAGTCACTATTTCACAAATGTTTATCCCATTGCATGGGAGTATTTTATGTATTTTTATTTAAGTGTTATTTTGCTATCTAGTATATTGTATTAAAATTTAAACATATCCCTAACCAATATTTCTTCTGTTGTTGCCTTAGAATGGTAAAGATACTGTTCTGGAGACCCCACACCAAAGAAAGTTGAAGTTGTAGAGTAGATTCAAGCCAAAGACACCCAGGCGACAAGCAGTAGTGGAATTGGGAAAATAAAGAGAGAGCAAAAGCATGAAGATACAAAGAGGAGAAAAGAGAGCACCCAGGCTTCCATTTGTCTACCAAAGGGAGGAAATGCAAAGTGTTTATTGGGCAAAGACAAGCAGGAAACCTCAAGTTCTTCTGCCAAGGCAATAAAGATCAAGCTGAAGGTCAAAGGTCAAGCATGTTAAAGGTAACAAGCCAAACTTTTTGTATCCTACTGAATCTGATCACTATCAATATTTGTCTTGTCTTCACAACCTGAAATCACAACTGGGCCTGTTGATTCAGTTTTATGTTATTGTAATTGCTCTAGGTATTGCTGAAGACAATAAATTATGCCAAGAAAATTCATTTTGATTTTTTCACTTTAAAATTGTTACCTGAAATAACTGATTTTTCGCCACACGCACACACAGATCCAGAAGCTGTGTGTGTTTTTATTTGGAGCTGTCAACTTGTGTTGCAACCTTTTTCTTTGTAATTGTTGTGCATGTGTGCAGCCTTCTGTCCCAGCTTTTCCAATTTCAAAATAAAAGACCTTAACAGTTCAGCATGTTTGAGGATGTCCGTGATGCAGAAGATGCTCTTCATAACTTGGACCGTAAATGGGTTTGTGGACGTCAGATTGAGATCCAGTTTGCCCAGGGAGACCGCAAAAGTATGAACACTTTGTGTTTCTAAGTATAATTACTCTTATATTTAATGCAACTTTGCTTGTGAAATGCATGTTCTTGTAATCTGACATTCTGATATGAATTTTTTCATCAAGCCCCTAATCAGATGAAGGCCAAGGAGCGTCATTCGCCTCGCAGTTTCTCCCGCTATGATGATGATCGGGATGGCCGCCGAAGACGATCTCGGAGTCGCAGCTATGAGCGTCGCAGGTCCCGGAGCCCTTCCTATGAGCGTCGCCCTCGGAGGTCTGAAAGCCCTAGAGAGTGAGTTGTTGCCAAGCTTGCTTTATGTATAATTTGTGTCTTTAGTTATCATTTCGCATTAGAACTTGTGACTTCTGGTGCTGCAAAGCTGTGCTGTATCAACCACTATAAATTAGCCTGTGCATCCTAAAAGCCTGAATACCTTTACTACCAGCCAAATTGTGTCCGTAGCAACAACAATCAAGTTGGGTTTAAATGCTTGGTTAGATTCCTAGATAATGTCAGTTAGAAGAAAAAGTATGAAAATCAAATCTAAATCAGGAAAATTTAGCTTTTGACGGTATTTATTTCAGACTAAGTGCCATATAAAACAGATGCACTGAGATTTTGTTTGTTACATGTACATTTGAAAAGAAAGCAAATGATTTAGCAGCAGATGTATTTAATTAGTACTAAAAAATCTTATTGACAATGTCAGTCATGAGTTTTAAAGGAGCTTTGAGCATGGTTTGCGTATTCAAGACTCAGAACCAACACAACTTAAAAGAAATACTGTGTAAAAATTTCGTGCATCTTGCAGTGAGGTTCCAGATGAATAGTATTCTTTATGCTGCATTCAGGTAGAATTGGGAAGATGGACGTCAGTCGCTGCACGAAACAGGATAAACAAACAAGTGGTCCATCGGCACAAAAGGCAGCAAAACGATACACACGTGACAATATGTTGTTATGGCGATGTCGTATTGGTTACCTCACCCACGTTTTACCGGCCTTCTCTCATGCACTCGTTCATTTTGCTCACACTACAACATCGTAGTGATGTTTTTTCAATATAGACGCCACCTCGATTGTTACGCCCAGAGCCTACCGCTCCGGGGTCTCCAGACAGTGTTTCTGTGGTTACCTACAGTCACGCTGCCACTGAAGGTAAAAGATGGCGACACAACATGGCAGCCTGCATTGAGCTTGCCAGCTCTATGTATACATGAATGGCAAATTCAAAGCTTACCAGAACACTTAAGTTGTTCATGGGGGTAGTTACTAATTAATGAAACACATACTTTTGAATGAAAGAATCGATTGTTGTTAATAGACAACATGAAAAGTGGGGCTTTAAAAAACATGTCATTACTGTTGTGGTGAGATGCACACAGTGAAAGATTACCTACTCTACAGATGCTACAGTCTGTTGAGTCGTACCACAGCTTTATAATGAGTCAAAACATAAGGTAACATTTCAAACGGATAAACCTTATTTCATACGGACCTGTCTGTCTGACTAGGAACGAAGGGGAGAGGAAAAATCTAACCACAACTGTCCAATCACATTGTCAAGCCAAATGTGAACTGACAAATTTAGAGCTGACCACTTGTGACTGAATAAGTGAAATTGCAAGTAAATGTCAGGTCTGAATTTGTTGGAAACTGTAGTCTATTTTCTGAGTGTTAATTGTCCTGCTTTGAGACAGTCTGTGCAAGTTCATTGTATTCAAGGTCAGAGAAATTCTTGCGCAATGTATATTGTGACTGTTAAAGTCCAGAACTGGTTTAAACCAGTAGCATTTGTTAATTACAGGAAGCTGTACATAGCCTAATTACAGGTACACAGTTTCTCTTATCATGGTAATAATGCCAGCTACACCCAGAAATAAGTGTGTTGTTTTTGTTCCCTGCACAGATCTCGGTCCTACAGTCGGCACAGACGGAGCAGAAGCCACGAGAATGAAAAGTAGGATTAGTTTTTACCTTGCAGTAATGATATAACTATTACTCCTTAGGATTAATAATATTTCTCCCAGCAGGTACAGAGGTCCTCCCCGTGATCATCACAGAACACACCATGAACCAGGGTCACGTAGCCACTCTGCATCCCGCTCCCCTTCACCCCCCAGATCCAGGCCCAAAGGCAAAAAGAGCCAGTCCAGGTCCCACAGCCCCACTGAAGATTTCCACCCAACCTCCAGCTCCCAGAAACAGTCAGTGGGGCGATCTCCATCCCGCTCCTACTCTAGATCCATGTCTCGGTCACGCTCTCGCTCCAGGTCCTGGGCTGGCCGCAAGTCTGGAGGTCACTGACTGTCTGGTCTTCCAAAGCCCTGTATTTATCAGTCTGAGGATGTTTCTATTCAGCTTTCAAACTTATGATAACTAGAGTGTTATGCTCTATGTTTGCATTTGTTTATCATCACATTATGGTTGCCAAAGGAAAAAAAAGCAGTGACTGGAGCAGAGATATTTTTTCAAGGATAGTGGAAAAAGGTTTATGTTAAGTCATGAAAGCACAGTTGATCCCTGGAAAGTTTTCCCATGTTGGGTTTTTTTGTTAGAACTTGTGTAATGGGGGTTGTTGAAGGTGGAGATCATGTTTCGGTTTGGCTATGCCAATATTTTTTTACAGAGTTAGCAATATCTACATTTGTTTGTTAATATGCCTGTCTCAGTTTAGTATGTTATGTGAACGTGAATAAAGCTCAAACTGAAGTTGAGGCCAGTATTACTAGTTAAGTATCCTGACCCTACCAACCTGGTTTCAGGGGCACTGATTCAACAGGCAACCGTATACTGTAATACCAGTTTATGTAGTTACCATGTTAGTGGAAGATGAATGAAATGCTGTCAGTTGCTATCATATACTTGGTTCAGTATTTTGTGATATGTTAAAGGTAAGCTGCACTCATTTCACATGTACTTAAGTGAGTGAAACAAAGTTAAGTGTTCCTTAATAGTTATCTTCATTTCAATGGTTTTACTTGGTATGCTTGATCAATAAAGAAAGAAATTCTAATTGTTTTTGAACATCTGAGTTGTACTGTCTTGGATCATAAAGCAAGAGAGTTGTTACATCGCTACATATGGTTTGGGAATGAAATGCTGGCTCTTGGTCTGCAAACATCCTATATGTTGTGCTAAACTTTACTCAACAGATATCAAACACAGACAAAAGTGGGGGGAGGGGGAAAGGATTTATTTTTTTTTTGGGATCAAATTTTGTAGTCAATTCAGAGTGCATTTGCTTTGCATTTTTTAACAATTCATACCAATCTTAAGAACAGGGCACATTTTTTTTCCATTTCTTCAGTGACATAGTATCAGTGGGACAAATTAATAGCCAATTCATTCCAAGTTTCAAATTTAGAATAAGGAGACTGCCATGCATGGCTCAATCGGGGCAAAAAAGAAAATCTACATGAACAACCAACAGAGGGCAATGGTTAAACAGCAAGGGTCCAAATTCAATTGTCAGCTAGCGGAAGAACAGCTGAGAACTGAAAGTGGTTCTGATAAAAACATTTGGTCAATTTGTGGCAGTGCCACATGATGAAAATAGTTTTGTTGTGGGTCTTAACTCAGGCACAAACGGGTCAACTCAAGATTAAAAGCATCAGGCTTACATACTGTAAGCACATTCAGAACTCAAACTCATACATATGCAAGTCTCCCAAAATCCAATTGATATTTGTTGCAGTCTTTTGCACTAAGCATCTTTCACCCTACACTGCATAATACAAAACAATAAAAAACATGTGCAAGATCTCTGGAAAGATAACAGTGCAGGGTACTGACAAATGCTTTAGGCAGATTTTTTTTAACAAAAATATTCAGTATTGAAGTTAAGACATGTCCTTAGCATGTCTTATACATTCAGTGTTATTACTAAAAATACTTTTGTCAGGCAGGCCTCAAACTTGGTCTGCAAATGTACATATGCTACAAGTACTTTATACATTTCATTATTTACATGGCTCTTGAACTCACAAGCTCATACTTTGTTTTGTCATCTTTACGCTGGCAATAAACAGCTCCAATTCTGCAAAGGGAAAGCAAATAGAGCCTCAATAGAGGATTGAATCACAAAAATAGAGAATCCATAGGGAGATAGTCATTTACGCCTCCATCAGTTCAATAGCATCCTGGCCTGTAACTTATGAAAAAAAAATTCTGATTGCAGTGCAAGAGGGTAAACAAGAGGCAGCAGGTGCCTGTTGATTATGGGATGGTCAAACAGACCTATTTTGTAAACACAAACACCAGCCTCCTGCCTCATGTGGAGTCCCATGGGCCACTTCACTTCAGAAACCATCTTCAGCTCTGCCTTACCTTTACTTTCAAATGCATGCAGCCAACAGGACCGTATCATGTGATTCAGAAAATGAAACTCAATAGTTCCACATCGAAGCCTGGCCCTCTTCCGCATGTTCAAGCTGCAGCACTATCCTGAATAGGCAGAGACTAGCGAGCAATGACAGTACTGATTGGAACAAATGACTGCTTAAGAAGTTAGCCTAGGGGACTCCAACCCATTCACCACTTTGGCTGACAAGGTCAAAGTGACAATGCCAATGCCAACCGCGCATAGATGATGTCTAGAGAAAGAAAAAAAAATTACCGCAAAACATTGCTTTGGTTACACACAGCACTTCATACATGTTTTTAAACCACAACAAAAAGGACTTGTACAAAATAATGCTATGATAGAGTGTTGTGGGCCTTAGACAAGATCAACTCCTATAGTGCATGTGCGCACAGCGCAATAAAAAAGGTACAGGAGTTGACATGCCAAGGCCCATGTGCCATGGTCTCTTTTTACCCTTCACTTTGAGGTTATACTTTGACCTGTACTTACTGACTACAGCTTATCATCTACAGTAAGAGATTTTTCCCTGCAGAATTGCAGTTGAATGTGTTCTCTGACCCAAACAAGGAACAAAAATACAAGAAAAAGTGGTGGGCTCTTGCCATTAAATGCTACAAAGGTGAGTTTGCTTTAGCACCTGAAGCTTCAGAAGTGACTCCAGAAGGATTGCCATAAAATGTATGTAAATAAAAAAGCTAGTCTGTCCAGAGAAATGGACTGTAAAAGGGATTGGAACTTACTTGGCCTACTCTATAAACCTTGTTTGGGAAAGAAAATACACTCGAACTGCTTTAACAGCCAACATTTAAAAAGAACAAAACAAAAGTACAAAGGATATCCAGTTTCTCATTCGTCACGGACTCCACTAAATGCATCACCGACCAACAAGGCTGCAGGGCTGTAATATTTCCAAATATTGGTTTAAAAATGGCGTAAACATCAGAAGCAAAACATTGCTGCAAATGCCTTCCAACCTTTAAGGTACTCAATCTTAAAAAACAGCTAAAAGTATTACAGCACTGCGGAGTTCCTGGTGGGTGGGTGCCTTCAACAGAGTCCCAGTTCATGCATTGGCTTTGTTTTTTTAACTATCAAGTGTGGGTATCCCTCTCAGGCCTGCACTTTAAGTAGGCTTTTGAGCTGGAAGGCCATCATCTCCCTGTTGTCACAGGAGCCTATTGGGAAGGACACCCAGTGACTAGGGGGTTTGGGCAAAACGCTGGGCGAGGGTGGCTCACTGAACTTGGGCCCTGCGTAGCTTGGACTTCCCTGGGTTGCCAGGAGCGTGTTGAGGTGAGACACTGCACCCTCCCAGTTCTGATCATAGCTGGTGGCAAAACGGACAGAAGCATTTTTCTCTGCAGACGCGGCCTGCCGCGCCTCTGGAGACCTGTGGTAGGCTGCGCCCTTGTCAATCCGGCGGTGGCCATGATGGTGAAGGCCCCCTGCCCCTACTGCAGATGCTGCTGCTCCATTCTGGTCACGGCTTCTCTGTTTAGCCCGGCCAAGTTGATGGTTCTTCTTAGGCAAAGGGCGCTCGGGGTGGGAAACTGGAATGTTGTACCTCTCTCCACCTCCCATACTGCTTTTGCACTAGGTGTCACCTACAAGAAAATATTACTTAAATACACTGGAAACATTGGTGGAAATTATGACAAACGCACTGAAATGATATGCTGCTTATCTGCATAAGTTTAACAAAAAAGTTTCTGCCTAGACTGTACCATACTACGTGCACAGTTCTACCGCCACAGTAAAAACAAGCACAGAGGGCTACGTGCTGGAACACCAGACAGTCCTGCGTCGCCCCTCCCCCACACACAGAGCCCGGAGCAAAACAACTGCTCACCTCTTTGTTGTCAGAAAGTTGATGAAGCAGAGATCTCTCTTCAATCGTTCACCTCCAGTCGGGCCCCAGGTCCTCGAAGTAGTTTTCTGTCTACTTCTCGCTGCACTTTTATGTCCAGCAAGGTCTGAGGTTTTCATGTGCCAATGAGCGTTGTTTTCTCGTGAAGCCGAGCTGAACATCAATTCACCTCGGCACACGATGCTCCAAGAAGCCTTAGACCTGTCGGGGCGAGGAGAGGAATATCCGTTAGAGCTACACTACGCAAAGCAGACATCACAAATCGTCGTTGTTCGAATATTTTGTATTATTCCGTCGATTAACAGCATTTATTTTCTTGCCGAGGTGGGGTGTCGTAATTTTGAGTGCGTCATTACATCCTGTCCAGCAAAAAAAACATAAATGCATGACAAAACACCTGCTAAATGTCTTCTCGCATGAACAATACCAGCATATAAGAGCATAACTACTGGAAAGTATTATAACTACCTTGTATAAGCAAACTGTAACGTTATCCCTCTTGTACTTACGCTTCAGCCTAGGCTTAACTGCAGTCCCTTTGTCCAGACCAAAAGGCTTAGCCGAAATTTTTAGCACATAAACTGCTTTGATATTAACCGTTTCAAATGATTTCTATTGATTGCCGCTACTGGTTAGGTAAATTACACATACACCATCTGGGTCACTCTACTTTTGGCAGGAAACCAAAACAAAGGAACAGCAGGCTCAATATGGCGACGAGGCAAAAACTGCTTCACTTACCGACTTCTTCAGGCTCGGTTGTTGAAGCCTTTCGTCAGAAGAAATATATGACAATAGCTCTGGAAATCTCACTGCGGACTCTGTAGGAAGTACAGCAAGCTATATTTCCTACAAATCCGTCACCCTCGGGTGTTATGTGGTGGTCACAGTGGCCACAAACAAACGCCACTTCTCTCTCCGACTCCTCTCAATTGCAACAAAATGGAATCTACAGCAGAGATATGTAGCTGCTCCCAGCTTAGCCCTCACCAATCACATGCCGAGTTCGAACCGAACGACCAATCAACAACGAGACAGGCAGACGCAGTCACGCTTGTTGCCAGACTGGTGACGTAAATCGCCAACCCACCTCTCCTGTCCTTTGTTGGGCTATGAACAGACCGAGAGAAGTGGGAGATTGAAAGAAAACAACCACTTTCGATCAGCGAAAACCAAAAATTTCCCAATCATGGTACATGGAAAAAACGCTAACGTTACATAAGACATAGTATTAAAGTTTAAATTACCATTAAAGGTAGGTTGGTGTTATGTAATGAAATTCCTCGTTGAAATAACAAGGTAAACAAGTCCATAATTCAAAAGTATTGAAGTCCTAGTACTTTTTGAGCACGAGGGAACGGGTTTGTCATGGCATACTTCCCGTTATCGTGAATGAAACCTGTTTTCTGGGTTGAACTTTATGGTTGAAACAGCTGCAACAGGCTGCGATGATAACAGCTCGTCTGTGCGCCGCCCATCCCCCTACAACCGTTGTCGTCATGATAGCTGAATCAAAACCTTCACCATTTTACTAAAACGGGTCATTTAAACCCAGTAATTTAGAATAACTAGCTAGTTTTACTCAAGTAATGTATTGAATTATGTAAAGTAGTAGTGTACACTTTGAGGCCCTTATTTTATATTTTACTTGAATATAATCTGTCCATTTACAACATATTGTTTCATGTTGTGAATGACAACATGATCTATCTATCTATCTATCTATCTATCTATCTATCTATCTATCTATCTACCTTTTGTCACAGATGCGTTGGCAGTAGAAATAGTTGGCCTTCCTACTACAACTCTTGATTTGTTACAGTTTTTCTCCATTGGTTTGGCTCATTC
>OMNW01035667.1:92065-133585 GCA_900303245.1 Selene dorsalis
ACCTACCGATGCGATACAATTCACAACGAAATCACAATATACTGTGAACAAAATCTGATTCATCTCAATCTCAATGTGATATCATAAGATTCACAACTCATTCAAGATGCACTGCACAATTCAATGAGTTTGATTATTTATTAATATATTGTTATTTATTTATTATTATTATTAATAATATTTATTAATCAAATAAAAGGCCTCACAAACTGCCCTCGATCACAAGTTCTGTATAAATTTTACGACATTTCAAATGTTTAAATTTTCCGGTCCAGTAGACTTTAAATACATCCTCACAGAATTAAGGATGCTTAATTAAAGAAAAACAATTAAATGCAATATAGCTGGCAGACTAGCCGGCAGGAATCACTTGTGGAGTCATTTCAGCAGACAACGATAAAGCACAGACATGGCTCATGGATCAGAAATTTCCAATCCATGAATTACGTTGGTATCGGAACCCCATACTGATACTGGATCGGATCGGCCCCATCCCTAACGTTAACGTAACATAGATCTTATTTAGGCGGAGTAAAAATGTCAAATAACATCATATTTGGTCAGGTACATGTACAAGTCAGTGCAGAAAATACTCAATGAGCAAAATATCGATTTCAACTGATGCAAACATTTAATTACCGATGCATCTTGATTTAAAAAAAAAAAAAAAAAAATTGCATCCATTCACAGCTGTTCTACCGATGCACTCGCATCTCGCCTGCGCATGTCTGTGTATCAGTTAATCTTCCCATCCCTACCATGTATATTTAAAGAGGAACTATGCAAGTCTGGTTGCTTTTCCACTGCTTTGCTAACCCTCCTCCGGGCCATGTGCATTTGTCTTTGACAAAGCCAGTGAAAAAGTAGATCTTAAGGGAAAACAGCAGATCTTAAGGGCATGCACTTCAGGTAAATAGGAGGGCTTATTATCATATGAATGTTTGTAATGTATCACAGTTGTGCTAATCATTGCTGGTTTTGCAGAGATTTTGCACAGATCAGATCCTTCTACACACAACTGTATATCCACCAAATCTTTGAGAATCTATTCTTCCATTACACAGACAGGAAGAATAAGAGGCTTTTATTTGTATCCACCTAGTGTAGAACTGATTTAAGTCGCAGCTTATACCTGAGCCTTTTCACCAGCTATAGATTGGCATAATGCCCTTGCCATGAAAAACCAAGGAAGAGAAGTGAAAGTAAAACAGTCACAAGATCTGTGTCTGTGTGTGTTACAGCTGTAAATGGTAGGTTGATGTGGGACCACTGACGGATAGCACAGAGGAAGTGCACAGAGGTGTAGTAGATCTTAAAAACAGTGGATCATTACAGATTCCTGTAAAAGTCCCGGTTCTTCCTGGAATACATTCAACATTGTAAGAATGTGGTTATGGTGGGTGTGGAATTGAAAGCACATGCAATAAAGGTTGATTGTTAATTGTTTCATTCCTTGAATGAATCACCGATTCAACCAATAGGTTAAAGTGAACATGAACAAATGTATGAATACCAGTGAAATCTGCTTGCAGTCAGCAGGGTACTAGTGCTGTTCAGAGTATTCACATAACAGTTGTAATGAAATAGTTCAACACTGTTTGTTTTTGGCCTTTTCATACTGAATTATTTGGGTGAATTTTAAACCATAGCTGTTACTGTTTGCCCTGACTTATTTCTTGTAATGTCTCTGGTTTAATCAGAATGTATGTGTGCATCTGACTCACTGACTCAAGTCATAACAATTGGCTGAGAAGGATCATGGGACCACTGCCAAGCTAGAAAAGCTACACTGGTTAAAAGCATTTAAAACTGTCAAAATGTAATAATTATCGTTAAGTTATAGGTCCAGATGATGTTTATCGATATACTTCATGGTATTGGATCAGTAAGCAGCCTCTTGTACTCACCAGTTCCTGGTTCAGTACTTTGGACAGTATCTGAGGCATTTCTGATGATACAGCCTCAGTTGGAACATATTTGAGTGAGTGCCCTCTGTCCATGTTTGGTTTTTGACCTTCTTCCTGTTTGCTCCCTACAGAGCAGATTTTCCAGAACCTCCGTCAGGAGTACAGCCGGATCCAGAGGAGGCGGCAGCTGGAAGGGGCCTTCAACCAGGCCGAGGCCTGTAGCTCCAGTGACGCCCCCAGCCCCAGTTCATCCCTTAACGCTCCCAGCTCCCCACCAGGTAGGACAATTCAATGTAGACTGCACACAAATCCATACAGCTTTTTTTTTTTTTATCAGCTCTTCAACTCCAGAGGCCATGATGATTATTAGTCCAACAACGGTTAGAAACAATGTCATTCATGCTGCAAACCATGACCAACTTAAGTCTGAAGAGACAGCTCACAAACATAAATGGTAACTTGTTAGTGCATTAATGTTTTGACTGGTCTGCTCCTCATTCCAAGCAAATACAGCAGTAACAGTGGTGCAGTTTGATGTGTTGAGCACAGTGTTAGTTGAAATGTGACATGTAATCCAACTTCTAGGCATCCAGATTCCTGTGCCTCTCTCCTTTTACTCATACTAATGCGGTCTCATACATCACGCTGACTGGACTGTTGCTAACTCGGCCCCTTTCTGTCTGTGACTAGTGTTAAACCTTCATCCTTGTCCTGTCTTCCTTGCCTGTGATTTAGAAACATTTTAGTCTAGCCAGCACATAACAGACCTTATAGACCACTGGGCAATGAATCACATGAAATGGACACATTGATGGGAGTCAGAGAAAGGGGCAACATTAGTGCTGCATTTGTCCTGCAGAGCTGAGGGACAACAGAGAGCAGGAGCTGTAAATGTGCACCTGGCTGAGGGTCTATTTCTGGAGAGAGGACACCTCTGTCTAGGTGACTTATCATTGCACAGGAGAGGTTGGTAATTGAGCCCTTTTTATAAACTGATCTGATTTTATGTTTCACAGGTGCCTCAAGGAAGGACCAGCCTTCGTTCACACTGAGGCAGGTGAGCTACCTCTGTGAGCGCCTGCTCAAAGATCACGAGGAGAAGATCCGGGAGGAGTATGAACAGATCCTTAACACAAAACTTGCAGGTAAAAATCATTCTTGTTTTTAAAATGAATAAACACTATAAAAAAACATTACTTTTCAATAGTAACAATTTACCTGGTCCAACTGTTTTATATTCTAGCAGTGAATGTAAGTTAAAATATCACTGTAATGAGAAACATCCCTCTCCTTATCCTTTGAGAATCTTTTCACATCACAATTGATAAGTTGCAGTGCTGGCACCCATGGTTTTCCTCTGGGTTTATATGAGCTTCCAAATGCCAAGACTGTAAATGGGCAGAGGATGAATTATGGCACTGGGAGAGAACAAGTGCCATAAAATAAGTCATAATTCTATTTAGCCTCTGAAGCAAAACTGTATTTACTGATGGTATGTCCACATTAAGCCAGTAACATTAAGAGAAACATCTTTTTTCTGTCTCATTGTACCCTGTGTCTGCACTAAGCTTATGTCCTTACCCAGTAACAGAATCCGTCCAAAATGATCTCTGGAGAGTGTAAAATGTCCATGTAGGCAGGGCATTGGCTTCATAGGCAAGATTGCTCCCTGACGCCCCCCGTGGTGTGATGCCTAACTATTGCCTGTGGTGCCTGACTATTCAAACATCAACACCACTGCATTAAGTCTGTTGTCTGTTGTCATTCTAATACATATAAAGTAGGCACAGTTCCAATAAACTTGATTTTATTTGAACAACACCTACATTTACTGTAATTGTTAACAAGATTCAATGATGTAACTGTAACATTCACTTACAGTACTGACAATATAATAATGATAATAATAATAATGATGATAATGATGATGATTATTATTATGATTACGTAGCAAAATTTCATAGAGTAAATCCTGGTTGAGGACATGAAAAAAGTGCTATATCTGGCACTTTCTCCCTTTCTCTCCCTAAGTGAACATCAAATTCAAAGTAATAATATTGCAACAAATTCAGGGAGCACCCAAACCTGGAGCATCTATTCAACTAAGGATTCAAGACTAGCCTAGATCCTAGTCTACACCCTTTTGTTACAGTTTCCCTTTTTAATGCAACCAAGTATCCTCACATATAGTTTAAAATCTGGCATTTCTAACGAGAGAGATGGGGAAGAAAACAACTCGAAAAGCACTCTCTTGCAGACAGGTACCTCCTGTGTGTGTGTGACTGCGGTGGAGTTGTCACGATACCAGAATTTCAAACTCGACATGATACCCAGGAAAATACTTAATACTCGATATCATGTTCGATACTATGGGTGAAAAGTTACAAAAGAAGCATATTATCTACATCTGTTGGTATGATTAAAACTGGCGTTGGTGGAAAAAAAACCAGCCGATGCCGATTATCATAAAAATGCCAAATATTGGCTGATCCCTACTGTGTAGTCTAGTTGTTTGTCAAGTGAAAAGAAAATTGGGGAGAGATTTATTAGTATCCCTGTTAACCACATGTTTCAGTGTGGACAGAGATCTGTGCAAATAGAACTGCTAACTCTGACGTAGATGCAGGTTATTTTGACACAAAACTGTTTTGATAATTAGCCGTGGCCATGACTAATTATCAAAACAGTCATTTGCTCTATCTGGTGTTTGAATCTACAGCACAAAGCCTCACCCCCATCTTCATCTTCATCTTCTTCTTCTTCTTCTAGAACAATATGAATCTTTTGTGAAATTTACACAAGACCAGATCATGCGAAGATACGGAGCCCGGCCTGCTAGTTGTAAGTACTGTGAACCGTTTGTTTAATCGTTGCTGTGTTGAAAAGGATCATCTGATGGTCTAACATCTATCATTTCATGTGTTTCAGATGTCTCCTGAACTCGTGTGGATCAGCTCCCAGCTTCCTCCTACAAGATGGCTGCTCTTCCACTGCCCACCCCCCTCCATTTGATTTTCATTTTACTCCCCTATTTTTTCCCTACCATTTCATACCGTTTGGGTGCCATGGTTTATCCAGTTTTTAATTCAAAAGTTGATTTCTTACTTCAAAACTATTGCTGCTGGCCAAAAGTTAGAATCTGAGAGATAAACTATGTATGAAGCCCGCCCTTTTTGCCCTTTTTCCTTGTTGATAGCTCTTTCTTAAAATCCTGACTAAAGCAGATCTGTGTCAAATCTCTTGCCGGTGCTGTAGAAAAAGCTTATTGGCTCATATGATTATTCTGTATAACCTTCCAGCAGCTGTATTTAATGGCTCCTGCTTCTCATGTTGTCGCACATTTCTTTCCCACCCACCTCGTTCCTGCTCCCTCCTCACAACTCTTTACCCGAGAATGTGGATTTTTCTCCCTTTTGAAAAAAATAAAAGTTCTGTGATTAAAATCCATTGTCTGGCATGTTGAGTTAAATCAAGCTCTGTATTTTTAGCAATTTGGGTAATGGCAAAAACAGCATAAACACATGGTCAGTCGTGGTTTCGATTCTGGAGGTTTTGATTGTATCATGTATTTCACCAGCCTGCTCAGACATGATGGTGCTGTAGATGTTCACATTTTTAGTCACTTTTGAGCACTTGCTTTCCATTTCAGTTTATAGGTTGGGATTCAAAGTTAATTCTAGACCTCGAAAGCAATTGAAAACAAGCTTATCAAGAACTGATGTAGTTAATAATCAGAAATACACCATTTCATTTCTTCTGTTAATTTCTACTTTTTTTTTAACAATGATACAGACATTACAAGTTTGACATGAAAGACCCCAGTAAAGAACTACATGGAAAAAAAACAATCCAACACCACAATATTTCTGTTATGCTCTGTTTACTGGTACTGCATACCCTCTCCAAAATATTGCAACATAAAGATATGTCAGAAAATGATGCCAGTCTCTGCCTCAGTTCCTTTGGACATAATATATTCTGGCAATCAAGTCTGCTGAAGAAGCAGTCTGTATAACTTTTAATTTATCATTTTTAAATAGTTTTTTCACATGTGATGGAACACCCAATAAACAACAAACAATTATTGTGGTTAAAGTTATTTTTGAGTGAAAATGGTTATTTTCTCTGAGGAGTTCTGGCCCAGGTTTGTTGTAATGACAGCTGATTTAAGCCCTACACACTGTGTAATTTTTGATAAAGCTTTTCCTCATTACAAACAGTATGTATATATATGTACAGGTATATGTATGTATATGTACAGGGAGTTTTATAGTCTGTAATTATAGCTGTTTTTCAACCAACCTGGTAAACATTTAATTCCTTTCCGTTATTGTCAATTGTGGCCTCTAGTGACACCTGGTGGAAGATGTAAGGTACTACATCATTATAAAAGTGGGACTTTTCCCTCAGTGCTCACGGCTGTTTTGCACAGTTTAGTCTGTTTGGATATTCTGCGTGACTCTTTGGATCAGAGATGACTGCTTAGATTAACTCTGCCCCCGGGCTGAGTGGGTGGGGGAGGGGTAGATGGTCTACAATGAAACTGCTCCTCAGGATAATGAGGCTCTCTGGTGTCCGTGACGTCACCCACCCCCAGGTGTGCTGCTTGGGAAGGAGGGAACAGGTAGCCTACACTGCCGTTGGGCTGAGTGAACACACAGCAGTATACAGCTACTGAAACCTGTGTTTAGTGTGTGGGAGGCATCTGAGGTTTGTTTGGACCGGGGAAGGAAGTTTCTTGCAGGAAAAAGCAATGAGAGGACTATAAATATATCCCAGTGAGGTTTTTATTTTTTTGATATATATATATATATCCCGGTCTCGCGGAGACGGTCGAGTCGGACGAGGACAACGGCGGCTTTTTTGTGACTTCATGAAGGAATGGTGTGGAGGAAGTATCAGTTCATTGTTTTGAATTTCCTGATAATCTTTGAACTGATGAACATTGAGCTGTCTGAGTGACTTTAGTCGAGTCAGTCGTGTTATATATGCGCGGGGCCGCCTGCAGACTTCTTCACTCGTCCTCCTGAAGGTTTTAGGTGAGTCGGATAAATTAAAGTTTCACTTCACTGAGAACTAAAACAGGTGTTGGTCAGTTTGAGTCTCACTTAGACTTTACTCTGGCTTTTAAATACTTGGCCGAAATCACCAACCAGCAAAAAGTACCGACGCCCAGTAAACAGGAAACGCCGCTGTCTGTTGTACCGCGGGGTGATTTACAGTAAATGCAATGGTGGACGTTAACACGCACATCACTGTACTGAAGCTGCTATACACAAACACAGCCACGCTACCTGTAGGCTACTGTATTTGACTTATTCCATATGCTACATCTGCTGACACATTTTCACCCACTACAGGCATGTGACTATATTAGTTAGTAAATTCGGACAGAGAGCAACAATGCATTGTGACTAATTAAATTATGACCCATTAAGTTAGCCCCACCATTGTCAGACACAACATTATTGATGTTTAAAGATTTATCCACTGATGGGTATGATCCAACAATATACTACTCCCAAAAGAACCAGTCTTCATTATTAGTTTGTTATATTTGAAGAAAAAATTTGAATGTTACTTTTTCAAGGAATATCTCGTCCACTACTTTTTTGTACCCCTTTTGTATAAGTTTTACTTAACCAAGGTTTTTCTGAAAGAGTGAATTTAATAACTGAAATGATTGAGAATAAGATGAGCAAAACACTGTTGAAACCACTTTTCACTGTATCACTGTAAATCAAAAAAGCCTTGAAATATTTCACACTACGTGTAATGAGTCTGGAACAAATGGCATTTTTAAATAAAATTCTAAAAAAAAAAAAAAACCAACCATACATTTTCCACATATTCTAATTTTTTATTCTAATTCTAATTTCTTCAATGTACCTGTAGATGTAGCTAATTTTATGTTCCAGTGCTGGCATACAGTATATCATGATGTAACATTTCTGAAAACCCTTCAATTAAAACAATGAACAGTTAGGAATCTCTGTTTTTGACTTGCCAACATAAATACCAATTAAATCAGAATGACCTATCAAAGTAATTGAAAAGCAGATAAAATCCAATATTCTCATAAAGCACCACTAACTGTCAGAGAGTGAAAGATAGTTGGCTTATTAGCATCATGGATTTGTTACTGAACAGTCCCAGCAGCACTGTGTGACTGAACCTCGGTGGGAAAATCTCGAAGAAACGCAAAGTGAGTAAAATGTGGACAACAAAGTCTAAGTGTCCTGGTATTAATCTGGCCCCTACACTGGAAGGTTTATGAACTGGCCCTGCTGATGCTCGACAAATGGGCATCATCTAAAGGTGTATTCTGTATCATCACTTGGCTCTACGGTTTAATCCAATAAAATCCAATCTGTTCTGTAGACTGTAGCGGTGATGGCCGACTATGACATTGAGCAGCAGGAGCCATTTCCCGTGGACCGCGATGGACAGCAGATCAGGAACAACGAGGACCAGCCTGATGGTAACAGGAAGCTGGGATGTTGTGGGAAGTTCCAGGAGTCTGTGTCCAAGTGGATGCTTCCAGAAGATGCACGCAGCAAGTACCTGGAACGTGCAAATTGCTGTCCACCCCCAATCTTCATCATCCTCATCAGTATTGGAGAGGTAGCTCTGCCCTGAATGTACATGACACACTTACCATATGAGTCCTGGGACAGCCACTATAGATTCTGTGATCTAATTATACAACATGGCGTCTACATATGGCGTAAATGCTGCCACAGTGTTAATGACTGTATAGATTTGCTTTAGTTGTATTTAGGAGAGCAGGCATTGAGGTGATGTTTTGGAAGTATAGATCAAATATCTTTGAATCTAAATGGTTCAGGAAAGAATTAGTCTTGTTTGTTCCAGCTACAGTTTTTGACTAAGACTTGTGGTTCTCACAATGACCCGGCTCTAAACTGAGAAGCTCTTGTACGGACATGAGTGTTTATATCTTTCCTTTGGTCTCTACTGGCATCTGCCCCACCTCCTCTGAATGCCCTGATTCATCAAGACCCATCAACCTCAGTCGACATGGCATCAATGACAGTAGTTTTCATGAGTAGTACATTTAGATGAATGTGGGCACAGCTGGTCTTTTCTGGTGGGATTCAGAGGCGTTTTCCTGAACAGAAAGACATCCCATGTCTTTTTGGTAAATAAACACACCTGGTGGAATGTGATGGAATCAGTAGGTGGGTTGAGATGCTCATAAGAGAGCCCAACTGTGTGATTTATGTAGCTTGGATGACACTGCATGCATAACTTGTTATGACTTAAAGCTAATCATACCAGGAATGCATTAGAAGACTGCCTGTATCTGATCTTAAATCCAGAAGCCACAAGATTTTTTTAAAACCCTGCTACTGTGTCTTGTTGACCGCTGCTGTTATTCGTTTTGTATTTCTTTACACGATCAGATTTTGGAAACACTTATGAGAATTCAATAAGCAGATCTATCAATGAATCCATCTGTTATCATCTGCCTCTTCCTGTGGCCATAATAATAATATTAATACAACAAGTTGTATTATTACAACAAATAGGCTTCTGTATATTAATAAACATTGATAAAGATCCTTATAACCCCTAGTTGTATTGCTACATAATAGCGCTTTTATGTTTTAGCTGTTTTCCTTGAAGCATTGTTGTCACAAAGAGAGAGCAGACTGATGTGCTTTATATATTTAGAATGTAAAAAACAATTTTATATTATCTTTATGTTAATCTCAGATTCAGTTGAAAGCTGTTACTTTATCACTTCATACTGATATTCTCTTTCTTATCTCCAACTGCTTTGCACACTAACTGTTCATACATGGGAATGAACAGCTCCCTCGTTGTAGCTCACAGATGTCCAGTGTGGGTGCATGTGAATGGCTGTGAATTAGACTTTTAATTTACACAGAGAAGATCAACAAAGCCTTGTTAGTGTTCCCTGTTATTATATTTATACAAACACAGACATTCAGACATCTGAGCTGCTCTATACAACCACACTGGGGGCTGAACTCAGTGGGATGCATGTCTTGCTAAACCATACCTCAACATCTGTATGTATAATTCAGTCCTCATTATTTTCTCAGCTGTTTGGGATTTAGCCTTCACAAACCCCTATGCCTTTCCACATAGTTTAAAACATATGGGTTTTAGAACTCTTTGGTTCCCATTTTCAAGCCTGATATATGTGTCCACTCTCTGCTCTTTAACAGTTGGCTGTGTTTATCTACTATGCTGTGTGGAAGCCTCAGAAACAGTGGGTGACTTTGGATGAAGCCATCTGGTACAGCCCCCTAACCTACAAGCCGGAGCAAAGACAGGAAGCATGGCGCTTCTTCTCCTACATGTTTGTCCATGCCGGGTAAGCTGGGGCGGGGTGTTTAGATACTGTCGTCACACAATAACAACTTTGTCAGCGCAAAAAGTGGTCACGATCCCATGGGAACCCACAGTACAGTGTCTTGACCCTGCGGTAAACACCAGTCTGATGAAGCTCATAATCCCTGTGGGTTTTTAGCTTCGATTCTGTCACAGGTGTTGATTCATATCTGTGGGTTCAGGTTTAAGCACTGTACTTCTCTGCTCATCCTCAATGTGGTATATGGCATCACTGTTTTGATACTTGCCGCACTGTATTATTCACAGATTTTTAACTGATGTGGCAACAGTTTTCTGAGTTTGATGCCATTTGCTCTTAACTTTGAATTAATCAGTTTCTACACAACATTTTCAAGGCTTTATAGGACCAGACTGGAGACATTTTCTTGCGACAGTATGTCTCAAGGATGATGAGTACATAAACCACAGAGACGGAGGGAAAGCAAAAGTCATGACTATACAAAGGCACACAGGAAAACTAGGGTAGTTAAGGGGAAGAGTGGTCACAGTCACTCGCCAACACTAACGGAAACACGCCAAACAGGATATTTGTTTAAAAGATAAATCTGGTGATCTATGTTTTTCTTACTGTTGACAGGTTCCGTGAAGAAAGGTCTCATTCCTTTTCAGTGAAGATACTTTGCATGTATCCAATCAGAAAACTTGGAGCTTTCAGATGATGTATCATTGAGTCTGGTACAGACCAAAACACACCTAAAGAAGCACTAGCAATGTTAAAGCATCCACTGGGTTGGGTCTTGTTGTTTAAAAGGTTTAAGAGATTACATAATCAGCTGGACAAATGGGCCTGGGACTAATTTTCGCAGAGGGGAAAGGGACGTGGTAATGAATTGCTGGCTGTGGTCTTTTCATGGAGTTTGTTTACAGCAACATCAGACTGACACCGAAACTACCCATCACCTTAAACAAACAGCTGTTATTCACTGTAGTTCTGTCAGTTATTTTATCCACTGTCATGTACATCTGTGTCTCTGTCCAGTGTGGAGCACATTCTGGGCAACCTGGTGATGCAGCTGCTGGTGGGGATCCCACTGGAAATGGTCCACAAAGGGTTTGAAGTGGCAATGGTCTACCTTGCCGGTGTTCTGGCTGGTGAGAAACACTCAGCTCTGTCTGTCTTTCACCGTCTTTTCCTTATGTACAACAAGTAAAGCTTTCAGAGTCCTAAGCTGTTGGTGGATGCTGTGCACACAGACATCTGACATTAACACAGCCTTGATGTCGTTTTTTCCTGTTTGTGTTGGAGGGAGTCAGAAATGCCACTGATGGTAAAACTGATGATTTCTCTGTGTTTCCCCTCAGGCTCTTTGTCCAGCTCCATCTTTGATCCTCTCAGTGCACTGGTGGGGGCCTCTGGGGGTGTTTACGCCCTGATGGGAGGGTATTTTATGAATGCAGTGGTGGTAAGTTTACAGACACTGGGACAGGAAGAGTTGGTATAAACATCAGCTTCAGCTGTACGTCAGCCTCAAGATGGCTGTTGTTTCCGCATGAGAATTCAGTCAGATGCCAACTTTGGAAACGTCATGTTTATCAGAGCACAAAAGTGACTGTATAACAAATAAATGAATGATGTTATGTAATGATTACATGCAGAATTAATATTTAAAAACTACATTTCTAATCAACATTTGTATGTTAGTGATGAGTATTGGAGATGCAATGATATGTTGATTAACACAACAATGTAGTTATCAAAATAGTTTCAAATTGTTATTATTTGTGCAAAATTAAATTATAACAGAAATTTTTAACTTTTTTCTTTTTTTTTACTTTAATGGACAAAAAAATCATTATTATTATTATTAGTATTATCTACAGTAATGGAAATAATTGTTAGTTGTAGCAGCAGCAGCTAAGAGAACACAATTTGTTCATATTTCTGTTTTCATGTCTATTACTAACCCTTTTATATAGTGTCATTCCTGTGTAATGAAACAGGTTGTGCAGGAGGTTTTGAGGCCCTGTTCATGTTTCATGCATTTTGAGAGTTGAAATATTAGATGTGCTCATCACCACATGTGACTGTTCCAATTCACAGAATTTCCGGGAGATGATTCCTCTCCTTGGCATCTTTCGCATCGGAGCCATGGTGATATTTAGTAGGTTCCTCTGTGTGATTTCACTGTGTTGAGTTATTTGTGCAGCTGCTCTGATCATACCTTAAAGCAAATGACATTTCATTAGTCATCTTACATTTTCTTTTTCTAGTTCTCACAGATTTTGGATTTGCCTTCTACAGAAGATTCATCCAAGATGATGCTGCTAAGAGGGTAAGTTTTTCTCTCTGCTCTACAGTAAGGAAGAACAAAACCTTAACCTTTTCAACATGGTGGGAGCCTTGAGCGACCCAGTGCAGCTAACTGACTGACAGTTTTTGCTGATGGCTTTGATTGCTCGTGGCTACAAACAGCATCAGCAGCTCTTCCTGGGACTTGATAGAGCTTGTAGATACATGTATGTCTCCGGTCTATGTTGCCTTGACATTTAGGCATACACCGCTTTTTTTAAATTAGTAATCCACCTCTGTAAATTTTGACCGTTGTCTTTAGTTTCAGGTCTGCAGAATAAAAACAACTGACAGTGTACACTATCATCTTTCACCTTGAAAGAAATTGTTCATCTTTCAACTGATAAGTAGATTACAGACTCCAAAACCTGATGCCTCATTCCCTCTCCTGCTTTGTCATCTCCTTCACTTCCCCCCACCACTAATTTTGTTTTTGGCGGTTAAACTGGTCCTACCACATTTTGGAAAGGTCAGATGACAGCAGCAGCAGGTCTCAATTTAACTTTGTCTGCAGGCCCAAATGTGAGACCTGACCTCATGCTCTCTCCTCGCAGGTGTCATTCGTGGCTCATTTTGGAGGGATCGTGGCAGGGATGACCGTCGGCTATGTCTTTTTCAGTGCTTACAACAAGAAGCTTCTCAAGGACCCACGTTTCTGGCTGTGTATAGTAGGATACATAGTCTTTGTGCTCTTTGCTGTACTCTACAATGTGTTTCTCTCACCAGCACCATAGGGACTTTTTAACCACCAAACACCTTAATGTCACACTCAGGAAACTGCTATGTTTTACTGATACTTTTGTGTTTTGTGAATTTTTTTTCAATTAATTGTTTTTCTCTTATTACTGTATAATTTGTGGGCTCAGGTAGAAGTGTGTCCCCTGCTGTTTAACAGAAGCATTGCAGATTGTAGACACGGGATTATGAAATGTGCTTTTATATGTTTTATCTTGCAGTTTCTTTTTTTTAGTTTGTTTGAAAGGTTTTAGATTTTTTTTATACTTTTATTGATAAAAAAATTGATTAATTGATAAATGAACACACTAGTTTATGTCATTTTTCTTTGAGGAAATTATTACCTCTCCCAGTTTTCCTCTGTTGAATCATCAGGTCTCTCATGGAATTCCAGTGTTTCTGAACACATGCCTTAAACACATCACAATCCCTCACACTACATTTGTCAAAGGTATCACATTTGTTCAGTCATGTTGGTTGGTTTTGGTTCACACTACTGACGAGAAAAGAACAAAAAAGTCTCAGGGGAAAAGGGTTAGGTGTCCAAAATATTGGTATTGCCGTGTCCATTTGTAAGCACATGAGCTGGGTTACCATCAGGCCTGGGCTTCATGCCATGTTATTGTTGCAGTCACATCCTGTTGACAGGACAAAGCTAATTACATGCTGAGCTGTAAAACTGTTGATTAATTTTTCTCTCATACTTGTTTTTCAACCATGGAAAATTTAACACAGCTCATGGAAATACCATTTGTAACTTTTAGTACAATGAAACTGGTTGATGGTGTACAATAGTCTGAATGAACTACCTTTAACTCTGAGTGTAAGTGTTCCAGTTTAGTGTCAGTATATTTGTGTTCCATTAGTTTATTAATTAAAGCTCTTTAGTATTACTGTGAGAAGGAGCATCAGTCTGGATTCAGTAGATTACATTTTATTCAACTAAGTATCAGCGAACCCATAATCAAAGACCAAACAGAGTCTTCCTACATGTGGTGTAACATTTCCACAGCTCATTGTTCAACATTTTTTATTGATATAGTTTGATGTTTTTATATGTATTTATTTGTGAAATCTGAATCTGACCTGCTGATACAGGACAAGCCTATTGATTATATCTACAGAATTAACTGTGAAAATGCTGTAGTGACATATATTTGATACTGCATGAAAGTGACTGCTTTGACTCTTATGTGGAAAATTCTATCATGTCATGAAAAATCAGTGTAATTTAGTCCATGTATAGTAAACCATTACAAACTTGTTTGTCTTGATCCTGAGCCAGTGGGTCATGATAGGATTCCTTATGTAGATCTGTATAAGATAATTGTAATGTTATTTTGCAAGATGGGAGCCTGGTCTGCAAGTTTTCATTCAGTTTGATCAGTCATGAAGATTTCAAAGACAACACAACGCAATCCACCCACCAGTTGTTAACAACTTGCATGAAATTCATTAAAACTGGCATCAAAGTGAAAATCTGTTTGAATATGTTGTCAGTTTAAAATTACAAATACTGGACTGAAGTGTTTTATTTTTTTGAAAAACTAGACGATTCAGAGTCCCCTTTGACAGCCTTTAAAAGGGTGGAAAAAACTACAAAGAAGCCTACAGCATAGAAAACAAAACCCTGATCAATACTGAATTTTATATCCTGAAACAGTACGTTACATGATTAATCAGATCAGACAATGTCCTCCTGATGCCAACCAGTTTTGATATGCTGGGGCTGAAGTGCAAGTGAACATTGATTGCTGTGATCGGTAGTAAAAACATGGAAATAGCACTGTGATTTTCCGGATATGTTACCCCAGTGTGACCCTCTGTACCCCTAATGTGTTTGTACCAGACTGGTTTGAATCAATCCTGCTCCGCTGGGCAGAATGAGAGGTTTCAGATCGGTGGGGGAAAAGTTCAGTTTAGGATAGTTTCAAATGAACAGATTGGTGGAGATTGTCTTGCACTGAATCTTGTCTAATCTTGTCAACAGCAAACTCCAAACCTCGCCCTAGTCTTGGGGCGAGGTTTTCGTAGGGTAAACAAACATCCCCACCCTTGTAAATGCTCTGAATAGCTAGAGAACAATACCACATTTAATGAGCATTTCATATCCTGGGTGTGAAGTAAAATATCTTGCCTGACTGAAGATAAGCATATCTATCACATGAAGGAAGTAATGGTATTTATAATTGGACTGTGTGAAGTTGGCAAACAGCATTTAGCTAATATGCTAATCCAGTGTGAATTCTATCTTGTAAATGGAATAAAAAATGTGTCAAGTGCATAAAAACTTAATTACATCCACAGAGGAGCAGCAGAGTATGAAATTGGACTCATTGATTACCCCACTACAGTGAAAACTATTGATCGCACAAGGCCTGTGTAGTTAACAGACTGGTATCGATAATGTGGGAATTCCAACCACAGATCTGTGTTTCCTCCGCTTTGTTTGAACATATGGAGCAAACAAACTCAAATAATTGAGTGCTAACAAATTCAGAGTGTGCTGTCTGGATTTGCAAAGCATCTATCTGGAAACAGCTTGGTTATTAGCTCTCATACCTGAATGAATCATTAAAGTGTACGCTCAGCTTCTGCCCTCTGTGCAGCTGAATGCGTAAAGACTTGGATATGTAGAAGGGTCGACTCAAAACTGTCTAAAATTAACCAGTTATATTAGGACAAACACAAAAAAGTCCTGACCTGCTGAGATTGAGGTCAGTATTGGTGTTACAACTGTTTACAACCCCATCACTGTGGGGCCATGATCTAAATGCATCAGTGAAGCTGTTGGGTATTGACTTTCTCTGATCAGAGTAGTGTTGGCACTCTTCCCTCCACCATTCAGTTGTTCCCACTTTGTTTCTGGCAACAGTGAAGCAGAGGCGGGTCACTGTGGTTTAGGTGATGTGCAGGGACTCATGTGGAGGGTGTTAACGATTTTTAAAACTTTTTGGTGTCCGCGTTAGGGCTGCATGACCCGAGGAGATTTAAGTCACCACCGGCAGTCTGTCCATGCTGCTGCAAGGTAAATGGAAGCTACACAGATGTCCGCGTTGCTGCCCCGGTTTATATAATGGCTCTGCTGAGGGGAATGCTTTTATTATGACAGAGCCGGACAACTGGCGAGACTAGGAAACATATCTGTGGATGCACACGTTCTCTCTGTCTACTTTTTATTTAACTTTTCTGCAAATATGTGACACGCTGCATTTTTACTTCACAAATTTTCTACTTGTTGTTTCATTTTTCCTATTGAGAGGTACTGTCCATTTTTGATACTTATGGTTTTACTGGGAATTCTAAATTCATATTTTCTAGTTGTTCTTCTCTATTTTTCCTAGTTTGGACTTTTTGGTGCTTTTTTGCAAATGTGTCTTGTTTATACTGAACTTGTTTAATTCATTTAATGTCTCTGCTGTCTATATAAAATTCAGACTGCTTCGTTCCTTCTGTTAATAGATATGTCCCGTACTATTACCTTTATAAAGGAATCCATTTTGAAACTGTTTCAGCAAGTTTTCTTAACCTAATTATTTAATCTCTCTGTTAATGACTTTCTACCAGTCACAATGGCAGAGTGAAGATGGGGGACTGGAACTTCCTTGGGGGGATTTTAGAGGAGGTGCATATCCACTCCACTATGGTAGGCAAGATCTGGCTCACCATCCTGTTCATCTTTCGTATGCTGGTCCTGGGGGTGGCAGCAGAAGATGTGTGGAATGACGAGCAGGTCGACTTCATATGCAACACCGAGCAGCCTGGATGCAGAAACGTCTGCTATGATCTGGCTTTCCCAATCTCCCTTATCCGCTTCTGGGTGCTGCAGGTCATATTTGTATCTTCTCCCTCACTGGTTTACATGGGTCACGCTCTCTACAGGCTCCGGGCGCTGGAGAAGGCGCGGCAGAAGAAGAAAGCTCTGCTGCGGAAGGAGCTGGAATTGGTCGATGTGGAGTTTGCAGAAGAAAGGAAGAGGATTGAGCGAGAGATGAAGCAGCTTGATCAGGGGAAGCTCAACAAGCCTCCTCTGAGGGGATCTCTGCTCCGCACATATGTGGCTCATATTGTAACCCGCTCTGTTGTTGAAGTGGCCTTCATGACTGGCCAGTACGTCCTTTATGGCTTTCACCTCTACCCGCTCTTCAAGTGTGAGCGGGATCCTTGTCCGAATGCTGTGGACTGTTATGTTTCCAGACCGACAGAGAAAAGTGTCTTCATGGTGTTCATGCAGTGCATTGCTGCAATCTCCCTCTTCCTAAACATCTTGGAGATCATGCATCTGGGCTACAAGAGGATTAAAAAGGCCATCATTGACTTCTACCCTCACTTGCGAGATGAGAGAGATGACCCTGACGATTACTACGTCAACAAGTACAAGAAGGAGTCAGTTGTGCAAATATGCACCAGTGCAGGTCGAAAGGCAACAATCGCCTCTGCACCCGGTGACTACAACCTCTTGCTGGAGAGGGCGCAGGGGACAATTATGTACCCAAACCTTATCAAACCTTCAACTTTTCTACCTCCTCAGGGTGAGCAGAATGCTCAGCAGGATTTGGACGATTGCAGACGTTCAGCTCAAAGCCCCCCTGGATGTAACAGCACCTCGACCACCAATGAGCCCTGCTCCCCGTGCTGTGACTCCCTGATTAATCCAAAGCAAGAGGTTGAGGACTTTTTGCATCAGCCCTCATGCGCTGAAGGAGACCAGAGTGAAAGAGGGAGCCCAGACTCTCCGAAACGGCCGCAGAAGGCAGCTCACCCTTCCTCTTTCCCCACGCTGCCAGTGAGCGCATCAAGGAAGCCGTGGATGTCTCAAGGCTCTTTCAAATGCTCCACAGTGCTGGAGGGTAAAAGCTCTGATACTGATTCATATGGGGGTGCAAAGGCCAGCGGTGGACCTCACTCCACTCGAACTCAGTCAAAATCAGACAACAAACATCAAAGCCGGCCCTCCACCCCAGAGTCACTGGACGACTCCAGCTCAGGATCTGGGCACCACCCGAGATCACCCTCCTCCAACTGCAAAACATCAGTGGCAAGTAACGCGAGCAGCAGACGAGCTCCTGACTTGAAGATCTAAACTTTGAATATTATCTACACACAGACATGTGTTACAGACTTCACCTTCATTTCTATAGTGAACGTGTGGATTTAACACAATTGTAAGCAGCTTCCTAAATAGTGACAGATATATCTGTTTGTTTTGCTTTTGCCCTAATTTTTAATATAGTATATAATATTATTAAAGTGGTATGTTTTAATATGCTGCTGAAATTCAAAACTAAAAAATAGCAGAGAAATTAATACTATATGCTCTGTATATTTTTTAACATTTGTTTCCCATTTTTAGTACATGTATTACCACCAAATAAGCATGAAAAAGAAATCTAAAAAAAATATATAAATATAAAATTACATTGTGTAATTTATTTAAAATCTTTGCTCTATAGACTGTTGAGTGTATATTTTCTTCTAATAACATAGTGGATACTCATGTAATTGGTGAACTTGCAGTATTGTACATTTGTACCATAAAATGATGCTAAATGAAAGAATGTCAAGATATATTTGCAGTAAACATTATTTTGTCTGAAGTTTTCAGTGTCTTTTAATCTGTATTATGAATTAAGATGTGAGCAGGGGATGTTAGAGTTGTGTCTCAAACAGGAGATCATCAGTTGATTTTTTTGCTGCTTTTAAATCCACAATGGTAAAACCGTGTTTTTGTCTCAGCAGTATAGTTACATCACAAGTGTCAAACGCTGTCATCAGACTCTGGAGCATATCACTAAGCAGCTAACACTGTTCTCACTGCCAGTTTCTGTCCTGCATGATAGTTTTGTTTCTGTTTGTCCCTGATGAAAGAACTGAGAGTTATTAAATATTACTGAACCTGTGCTTTGGTTCCTGATGCCTCCATGTGTCTGTATCTGTGTTTTACTTGTTTTCTGAGGAGATTTTGTTTTTTGCATTAGTTTCAGTGTGGGTGTGTAGTTCATTAAGTTTGATTTAAGAGTATACAATACACAGTGAAATACTACTACTAGATATGTCTTTTGTTTCTTTTTTCACTGTTGATGTCAGTGCTCTATAGATGAAAGAAAGAAATAAATCTAATTAGGAATGACTGTTACTAATATACACATTAGTTACAGCCCTAAGGCTGTAACTAATGTGTATATTCAAGACTTACTATCATCCAGAACTGCATCAAAATCATATCAAAATTCTGATGTCAGTGAAAGGTTTGCTGTTCTGAATTAGCCATACGCCACTACTTTACAACACCTTGCTTTATTTTACAGTTTACAACTTCTTACTTAGACCCGACCTTTCAAAATAAAGTGTAAATGTGTCTGTATCACATTCTATGTCATGTTCATCTGGACAACAAATGTATGTTAATCACAATGCCAGAAAAAAATACTGAAATACTGGCTACTGGAACTCTTCCATAAGCCACTCAAAGAATGACATGTCTCATATATAAAGGAGTGACTTATCAAGTCGGACAAAAAGGCACCTTCTCGGTAAAGCTACTGTAAAGACTGAATGAGGAAGACCAAAACTCATATTTACACATGTACAGAATAAGTTAGATTCTAAGAAACAAAGTAGAAATTAAGCTTTACAAACAAAAAACAGCACAGCTATATAAAAATTCTTGGCATTTGCGGCGTCATCTTCTCTTGAAAGTGCCAGTGATATCAACAAAAAAGGACATCCATCAAACCAAAGTCCTGCTGTCATCTACTCCGCTGTGGCTCCATCTTCTGGTACAGGTTCGTGACGCTGAAGCTGGTGAGATTGAGAAAAGGAGTTTATTTGTGTTAGATAACTTCAACTGTATTTTGTCTGAATGGTCATTCATTTTTTAAATAAGTAAGTTTACCCTTGTTTTGAGGTCTCTGTTTTCTTCTGCCAGACGTTCACATCTTTGCTTCAGGTCGATCACCTCCTGCTGCAGAGCTTCTGTGTCTGCTGAAATCTGGCCGGCAGCACCGAGATGCTGCTTCACAAATCTGGAGTGAGAGAGTTAAGGAATCTACAGAGAAAGCGTTTGATTTATCCATTGAATTCTGAACATCTTTCTTTGATGGGTGTGGTCACAAACAGGACTCATACGCTCTATTCACTACCACTCATGCAATACGAAGAGCTTGATGTGTATGAAAGGATACTCCAGAGCATTGTTGGGCCTTTCAGGTTGTTCATACAAAGCCACCAGTACTGAAACCACATGAAAAAAAAAGAGTTAAACAAAATTACAGAAGCACTGAGGCCATTAATATGGGTAGAAACTAAACTCCTAATACTTTCTGACACTGACTCTACTGTCATAACAAAACTTTACGCAAATACTTGGTGTGATTTGTGGTCTTATTTACTTATTTGAGAGGTGTTGTATATTTTGTTTGTCTGTGAGGTACTGAACACTATGTTTGTAGTGTCAGGACAGAAACCTCAGTATCACATTTGCTGTGGTGCTGAAGTTTTTCAAAAGGTTCCTTCCCTAATTATTGAGAAGATGAATTTGGTTCCAAAATCTTATATTATATATTCAATTGGTGTTGTTCACTAATCAGTTATTATGATTTAGTACCTTTTTCTTTTCTTTTTTTTTTTATATTTATTGGTATTTACAGTTCAATCCTGATCTGTGTTCACCATCTCTGCAAAGATGGTGAGCTTCTGCCATAAGCCTATCCTGGTTTGTTTCATTTTCTTTTCCTTATTTTCTTTTGTTGTGAACTCCATGAATAATGTTGAACAGAGAAAGAGCGATTATAGCTACAAAAAAGGTACCATACCACTGGTAAGACTGTCAACGATGCCATTTTTCTCCAAGTATCTCCGAAACTGCTCCCTTTTGCTTTCTGGAGCCTGTGGGATAAACAGGGATATTTATTGTTTATTATTGAGAATCCCCATTAGCTGAAGCCAGAGCAGTCAGCTTGTCTTCCTGAGGAAAAAAGTTAGATATTTCACTACCAGCTGATCCCAAAACTGTCAATGGCCAGGTGTTAATGAGAACACATCCAAAGTTTAAGGTGAACACACTCACAAACTTTTTTTTCTTAATTTGCCTAAAAGCATGGACAAATTCTACAAAAAATTCCCTTGGAGCACAAACGTGCTAAAAAAAAGACAAGGCACAGACATTAATTAAAACTTACTCTTTTATGTTTACTTTGCATTTTTCTGTATCTCAATCTCACATAGCATCTCTTCCTTGTTGTTTTGCATATCTTTATAGTTGTTTTGCATCTGTATTTGGTCCTTTTATGTCACTGTAGACTCTCTGCTACTGTCTGGTTACTTTCCAGCAAGAAATGTTAGCACTTATACAAAGGTTCTAGGGCCGGTTTTCCAATAATGTTCTTTCTTAGCGCACTAAAGAGACTCCAAAGGTATATCTTAAGTTGTTTGCCTTTCTGTGACTGACAGCGTGTGAGTTCTTTGCAAATAAAACATCAGTCAGATGCTTACATTATTATCAACTACAGCTCAACTACAGTTGTTCAACTGGAGGTGATCATCGGTTTCCAAATGTTTTAGGCCGTGTACCCTCTGGTTTTTCACAAATGGCACACTGGTAACACTGCTGGCTTGATGTGCAATCACAGATGATTGACCAGCAGCCTGATGCAGTTTTTTTAATCGCGTTTCACACATGATGTCCAGCTGGACACGACTGGACTAAAGGACACCGTCTCTGGTTAAGCACAGGGATGTGTTGTATAGCTGCCAGGGCTGGTTTGGCCTCACAAGTGCCCACCGTGATGGCACATATATAGCCTACCTAATTAGACCCTATTAATGGCCATATTGTCGATGACTAATCTTAATAGAATAAGTAACCAAATGTCTTGTCTTATTAGTTGAATGAACTAGTTCTATTGGCCGCACATTTTTATTTAGTGAAAAAGTTTCCTAAATAAATTTCTTTATTAAAGGCAGAAATAACTGGTGAACCACAGTCACTGTACCATAGGATAATGTCAGTTTCACGCGCAACACTGATTTCTAAACGTGGGTGTTGTGTTTGGCAACGTGAGTTGAAACATCGCTCATAGAGATGAGAAGAGTCTAAGAGAGCTCCAGACCAGCCTTACCAACGGATGTCGTAGGGATGTTACGCTTAGCAAAGAAAAACACGTGAAAATGATGCTTAGCAAAGAAAAACACGTGAAAATGTTGAGACAGAGAAAAAGTTAAGGTTAAGAACGACGGAGCGTTACGAAGGCTTTAGGAAAGCAGCCCCTGTGGAGAGCTAACCCCAATAACCAACACATACCCGAGTCCTGTTTGTTATTTCGAGAATTAACTTTTATGGTCAACAGAAAATGTTGTCAAAACTGTTGGTAGCATAACATAATAGATAACATACTGTTGGCGATATATCCCAAACATTATGTTGGGGATTCGAAACTTAGGTTTACAAGCTAATACAAACCCCCCTAATCGTTGTAAAAATCAATACATTGTCCGTTACAGGTCCACTGGCTAATCACTGATTAACTCCTTCTCCTCCCAGCTTGCTAACGTTAGCCTAGCTAACGTACAGTAGCTGTACTAGACAAGTGACATATTCTCAAAAACACTAATGGAAGAAGATAAACCGATAGTAAACACACTTACTCTGTAATGTGCCATGTTGTAGGTTATGCTCTCCACTTGTAGACACTATATTTTCTTTCCAACCTGATATCGCGGTGGTTAATTGTGAAAACCGGGTAAAGTGCCGGCCGGGCCGTACAAAGTTAAGTTTCGTTTATCGCCCTGCTTCGAGCAACCGGTGATGCCTTCAGTGTTCCACGTAAAACTGTGGGTATCAAATCCGTGCACCGTCCAGAGCTAAACTTCTCACTGGCGTTATGTTATAATTTATGGGAAGCACTGAATTATTTATACTAGACTTAGTACTTTTAAAAATCACACAATTCTGTCAATGACACAAATACAAGTTACACGCTATATTATCAAACTGGAAAGACGTCTTGCATCCGAACGTTACATGTCTCTACCATATTGCATTTTTATATTATCTGTGCCTTTGCAAATAAATAAAAAATATCTACTGATACTAAGCTATTGCCAAACATCTGTCATATTTTACACTTTCGCACCTTATTGTTCAGCTTATTTATAAATTCTGATACTCTGGAAATACATTGAAAGTCTCAGTTAACTGTAGTGGATCTCTGCCACCATCTGCTGGTGACGTCGCGTAACACCGCAACTGTTCGCTTTCTATTTGGTTCGTTTTCAACACAGCATTTATAAATTGCTCAGTTTTCAAAACAAATGAAAAATGTATGAACTACATATTATTGCTACAAACTCTAATGAATTTATAAAGCTGTGACAGGAGTTCGTATCTGCTTCTTATTCGGGTGATAGGTCACAAAACAAGTCTGAGTACTAGTCAGGTGACAGCGACAAACCTCTGTAGAGTGACAGGTGGCTCGACCAATCGCATTTCGAGCTATAACACAGCCAGCGAATAAGAATAAAGGGGCGGGAGTAAGGGGCGAGTTTTTTTCAGGGTAGAGGAAATCCTAAGGAAATGTGTGGGATCACGCTCTGTGTTTCCGAGTAGCCAAGGCATTATTGTTAAACTATTTCCACTGTCTGGCGTTAGTTAGTGGTGCATACCGTTTGTCTGATACAAACACGGCCGTGGTGACCGACTAGAAAGGGGGGGAATAGGGGAAGCGACCGTCGTTGGGTCAAAATGTCGATTCAGTACGATGTGGAACAGCTGGCTGACAGCTACGGGGTTGCGGACTCGTTCCCCAAAGATTTCGGTTACGGTGAAGAAGAGGCCGACATCGAGGACAGCCCGGCGCCGTCCGACAGCAAACCCAGAATCCTGCTCATGGGTCTGAGGAGAAGTGGCAAATCGTCGATACAGAAGGTAAGGAGAGGCGTTCAAGTGTTAGCCTGTCGAGGCGAGCGGCGCCTTCCTCTGCTCCACGCAAGTCAATGAGAGGTTAGCCAGAGGAGCTAGCGAGTTACTTTAGCATGTCGCAAGTCATGATAGCTATCTATCAGTGGACGACACGTCCAGCTGGGCGAGAGGGGGAGAAGTCCGAATAACTGTTATCTCACTAGCTAATGAGCGGTTAGCCCTCAAATAGCCAGGTTTAGCTGTAGCAGTAGATTATTAACCAGGTGGACAGGGACGCTCGGTGTGTATGTGCCGATACGTGGATATACAGCATGTGACTGTTCAGTTAACAACTTGTCCAACATGCCAAATATATCTTAGACACACCCAGCTGTGAGTTATAGGGTTGGACTGATGTGTGGCTCTCACATGACAGTATAAATGACCACACCTTCCATACTGCAAAACCTCACACTTTGCTTTAAATCAGTTCAGCACCCACAGTTTGGACTACATCCTCTCTCCCAGTAGAGGTGAATCATGGCTGGATTAACCAGCCGGGGGGAAAGGGGGGGGGGCTTGAAATATGTTAGCTCACCACAGTCCAACCCCCCACCAACATAAACATATATTACATGCCCCAGGTTCCCAAGTCTAGAGTAGGACTGCAATGATTTTATTCATTACTTATGTTTTGGTCTGGTCTCTACAATCGTTTCCCAAGACACGATCATAAGTTGTTGTTGATATTGCACTTCAGTTGTGGAGGTAGTTTCCTACTGTACCTTGAATTTGAACACTAAACTTGTACAGCAGAGTTAGGTGTCTACATCATATTCAAGTCTGCCACTCTCAGAGAAGCAGTGTGGTTGAATAATAGATGAGATGCAGTTGTTCCTTCTATGATATTTCATTATTCATGTTAAAATACAAGGGGGAAGTAGAATCAGGCTGTATATAGCGTGACACACCAGGAGCCTATCCTAAAGACAATGCCTGGAGGAAATAAAAGTAAAGAACTGAACTTCTCTGTACTGATGTGTACATGAACACGTGTTCAGTTTTTCAGTAATCCACACACCCTCAAGTCCCCGATTAATGTTGCCCTGTAAGCCTCCAGTATGGGCTGGAAAACATGTGATTTGGCTTTTTGCTGGTTCAGTGGCCTGTGACCTCAGTGGCCTGTGCACTGATTCAACATGGCAGCAGTAGAGCCAACGCTCCCAGGTCCTCCACTGTTATCCAATACATTTATTATTTATTTTTTGACCTTAGTGTGTTCACTAGATTAAGACTCTGATTAAGCCTAAACTACTCTTCTCTTTCCAGCTGTGGTCTTATTGTCTGCTCTTTGAACGCGTGCATGCTGCTGAAAAATGCTGAATGTAAAGACTTGTTGCATCAGATCAATGAGTCTACAAAGTTTTGCCCTTTTCCCTCTTGATTTGCATGTGACAACCAGATGATGTCTTTGGACTGGGATCATCAGTCAGATTATAGTGCTGTTGTTGCAGTCTCTCTCATGAAACTAATAAAAGACAAACTCTAAGACAATCCTTTCCAATATAATTTGAACTGTTCAGCTATGAAAGAAATCCTCTCAAACACTTCTCCATGAAGTAGCATTTTATTTTTTTATGTAGAAGATAACCTTTTAAAGTTAGTAACATCAACATAAAGTTATATTGATTATTTCTCTCATCAATATACCGTATTTACTTGTTCTAGATTGTGTTGTTTTCCCATCATCCCCTCAGCCCAGCATGGTGCAGAGTGCACACACAGTGTCAGAGAGCTGTAATGTCATTAGGTCTGGTAGGAAAAGTAGCTCAGCTGTTTAGTCGTAACCTGCCTGTCCAGTGTTTGCAAGTTAATTTAGCCAAGGTTTTGTCTGGGGATTAGATAACACACTATAAAACTGTAGGATGAGTGTAACGCTGTATAATAAGAATAGACTGTATTCATGTATATTCAGTTTTACTTTGTCACTCTTCCCAGGTTGTCTTTAGGTCTCTCAACTCCTTGCACTACAGTAAATCTCAGACACAAGTCATCTTCATTTGTTCCACTTTAAAGACAAAACCAATTGCTCTTTTTTTTTAGGTGGTTTTCCACAAAATGTCTCCCAATGAGACTTTGTTCCTGGAGAGCACCAACAAGATCTACAAGGATGACATCTCCAGCAGCTCATTTGTCAACTTCCAGATCTGGGATTTCCCGGGTCAGGTGGATTTCTTTGACCCCACCTTTGACTACGAGATGATCTTCAGAGGAACCGGGGCGTTGATATTTGTCATCGATGCTCAGGTGAAAAACAGGGAGAACCAGTGGTTCATGTGATGTGGCCATAAACACAGGAAGCGACTCCGTTGTTTCACGGCAACACACAGAATTGTTTGCTTGGCTCTGAACATAGGAAGTAAACAGAGTCATGTTTCAAATATGCTGACTAAAAGCATCGATCTGTGCTTTTCCTCTCGTCTCTTGGGCAATGACTAGACATTTTATTTCAAAAATATGAATTTGACACCATTCATGCTTACACCTGTATATTTTCCATTTCATAACTGCATATGTGAAGAGAAGCAGATTTCTGTTGACTCTGACTGTCACTGTGGGGCAAAGGACTGTAGAAGACCCTTTCAGCCCTGGGGAATGAACTTGGTGATGAGCAGCTGGAGTAGCCTGAATAAAAGATAATTGCATGCCTTGGCTTTTATGCCAATGTTCTCCCCATGACCATCAATGCTTTCAAGAAGTAATCTCAGCTATAGTGGGAACCACAGCTGATCTGATCACAGGGTTTATTTCTCCTCAAGGAGGTGCATCAGATTCAATTTGTTTCAGCAGTTGGTCACACAGTGATTTCTGTGGAGAGCTGTTTTGGTCTTGCTGTTTTGGCAGACAATGCAGCGGTGCATTTCCTCATACCTGGTGTAGAGCTGATGAGGACGTGTGCACCTCACTCTGTCCTGGAGCAGCAGGTCTAATCGTCGCCCTGGGCTCGGCTTACAAGAGAGCAAGCTGTCACTGTAACACCCTTCAAAAAGCAGCACATCTTGATTTTCTTGTCCTTTTGATTGATGGGAATCTGCTGCAGCACAGTTGATGAAATCAGATTTTTTGCCTTCAAGTATAAGCTGTTAGCTGCAGTAAAAGACTTTAAATGGCCATAATGAAGGTTCATCCAAGCAGAAGATCATTGCCGTTTTGAGAGATGTGAAGTGTCTAAATGTTTAACAAGGCTCAGTTGTTTTGGTCTCCATTGTTTTAACTATGCTGACAGTTATGCAGAAACAAAGGCAATGAATTAGTAATGTGGAGATTATATGCACAAATGCTGCTATAAGGATACTTGTTGTGTTAAATAAGGTGTAATGGATGTGGGCAGTTTGATGACTTGAATTTCTGTAAAGATGTACATAATGCATGTGATGTAATAATATACTACTTTCTTCCTTTCAGGACGACTATGTGGAGGCTTTGGGGAGGCTTCATCTCACTGTGTCTCGGGCCTACAGGGTAAATCCAGAGATAAACTTTGAAGTTTTTATCCACAAAGTGGATGGCCTGTCAGATGATCACAAGATCGAGACCCAGAGGGACATCCACCAGAGAGCCAACGACGACCTGGCTGACGCCAGCTTAGAGAAGCTGCACCTCAGGTATGTTTTCATTAACATTTCATTATTTTACCTCTAAATTATTTCACTACATCTGCACAAGCCTAAAGGTGGAATCATTTCTTCCGTGTCGGTATTGACATTTTCTTTTTCGCGCAAGTGCATGCAAATGCACCTGTTCTCATTAGCATGTTGCTAAAAAGTCATGACTCATTAAAACTTCATTATAAACTTCATATGAAAGTTAGATACACGTTGTAACATGAGGGGACATTTTTCTACAATTATGGGTATGACATGGCAACTGGATAATAGTAAAAACAACAACAACAATAATATTAGATATTTAATATTTAGTAGTAGTAAACTAACAACTACAACAACGTATTATAATATTATATTTTTGCATTTTTATTTTAAATAGTTATTGAAAAAAAATATCACACTCAAAGTAACACTGCAAGAAGGAGGTAGGACAGTTAGGTCGAGATTAATTTTCAAAAATTGCACCAACATAAAAGGTTGGTCCAAATCCAGTTATTTAAATGCTGTTGAGAGGTTTACATAAATTGAGGCAGCACTGACATGAGTAACAACAACAGAAACAGCTGAACAATGCAGCAGACACGGAGCTGCACAGCAGGACCTTGAATCACAGAAAATAGAGCTGCTGTTGTGTTCAGCAGATTTCCCCAAATCTTATCACAGCCACAGCTTAGAAATGAGCTCTAACAGGTTGGTACAGCAGAAACGTGAAATCCCCTCTAAAGACTGATTTCCACATTCAATCTGTTTATGAAGCTCAGCTCACTAAACCCCAGAGTAACCTGCTCGACTTTAATGGCATTTCTTTGACTTGCTGGAGCGGGTGAAGAAGATCAAACATCCTGGCATCATGGCACAGTGCATTTATTCTTAGAGCCGGTTTGATTTTCCTTTTAACACGTGAACACAGTGGCAGAGAGAGATCAATCAGATCAAACTTGCTCAGCACAAGTAATATTGCAACAATTTAACACAGAGCTGACAAGTCACCAAATGATGCTTCTGTCTGAGGCTGTGAACTGGTCAGCGGCTTCAGCTCTAAACCATCTTTTGAATGTGATGGTGGCCGAGTGCTGTGTGATGGAAACCTGATGCCGACCTACTGGCCCTCATTTATCAAACTTGTGTAGGATCTGGTGTAGATTCTGGTGTAAATATCAGCGTGCACCAGGTGTCACGTGTGATTTACAAAAAGTGTGTGTTACATTGCTGATGTCGGTGTAAAACTGGCGGCTGAAAACAATCGTAATTTAAATGGCACACCTGATATATTCCTGTTTTAGAGGCCTGGCCCTGCCCACTTTACGACATGGACACACAGAAAACGGCCAAGATGAGGGAATTTACTGACATTACCACATTCAACAGGGAGAGGGCGGCACCATTAAATTATCTGCACATTTATAGAGTGATACTTTTTGTGACTGATGAAAGTGTAATCACTGGTGGATGGAGGCTTCAGACGCACGTATGTGTACAATCAGTTACACTGATCACATTAGCCAGTATAACCCAGCGATCTCATGAAGTCCTCTTTTAGTCACAGTTTGCTGAACATCAGTGTTTGGGAAATTATAATTACTGCCGTGAACACGACTTTATAACCGTCAGCACTGATGGCATGGTTCGGCTGATGGAGGGTTGTGAAACACCAGCCCCTTCCCTGATCTCCAGCTGACCTTGGCCTGGTGTGGAGGGCACCTGCACCTGAACAGGTTTCACACCAGACCGGCTCGTCTCCCTCCTCAATCAGAGCTCTGGTGTCCGAGAGAGAGAGAGACTGAGCAGCTGTTCATCACTCTCCTGCAGGAGATCTACTTCTACCTGGAGGAAGTTTCTGTCTGTGATGCGTACTGCTCTAACAATTATAGGTCATGACTGTTTCTGTTTACACAGCTGATTAATGAGCATCTGTCCAGTCACACCGTATATCCATCAGGTCACATGTGGCTTTTAATTCACCTTAGTTGTTCAAAATAAAAGTCGAGTTAAGTTTTCAACACGACTTGATGAACATGTGGCTGTATACTCGTATGTATTTATTTATTCATTTCACTAATAAGAACAACAATAACATGACATCATCGCTGCATCAGTATGATCTACTGATAGTGATGCAACACAGCCTCTGTCCTGACTCCTGCATGTTCTACACTTGTTCAAATGGGAGTACACCAGGTCAGACCTGGTATGAGGTTTTTGCTTATGCTACGCTCATGTTCAGATTGATAAATGCCCATCCTTGCGGGGGATTTGGTGTACACCCATTTTTTTGGTGTACGCACGTTTGATAAATGAGGGCATTGTGAGCATATCTGTGACAACAGAGGCAGTCAATGTAAAAGGGCATTGCACACTGACTTCTTAAAAAAACAATATGACAAATATGACATGCTGGCTCCAACATGGTTGTTGTTGTTGTTGTTGTTGTTGTTGTTGTAGCCAGTTTATTTTGGTCCTGATTGACATAACTGGAATACACACACAGTTAAGGTATCAAATAGAAAAGAAGCCAAAGCTAATTTAGAAATGTCATTAATTGTCCGAACCAAAATAGATGAACTGAAAATTATGTATGAATGAACTCTAAGATAAACAAAAGAATAAGAGAACAAAAAAGCAGTCAAGTGTATATATCAGTGACCATATATACATATTCACATACATCGTTACACACGTACATGCATACATACATACACATATAGCCAATACACACATTCACATACACATGTACCCATATGTATGTCCACATACATACACATTCACATACATGAGATAGTTTGTCTTAATTGGCTTCCCATAACTTACTTAATGTAAAAAAGTTGTTTCATGTGCATGGGAACAGATTGGTGTATTATGTAGTGTTGTTAAATCAAACACATTTATTCAGCATGTTTTTTCTCTCAGCACTTCTATGGGTAGCAACAACTCATGCAGGTGTTAACATGTCAGCACAGAGTCCAGCCAGCTGCACCTCTCACCCCACCAAGTCTGTGGCAAGTTTGAAAGTGAAAATTGGAGTGTATTGACAGAGTATCTGAAAATGTCACTTTTTTTTTTTCTTCTGAATATGCACATGTACAGCAACATCATCACATCTTATACACATCACCTGAAGGTTAATCCTTCAGTTGGACTTTATTACCACTGTTAACCACAGCGGAATTACATCCCTCAGCCCTCATCAGCAGGTGTAATTTTTAGGGACATGCCCCAATTTAGCCAAAACTTGTACAGATTGAATAAAAGTGTGAAACTACATGTGCATCTGTTCAGAAACTGCAGTAGGAAATTTAAATGTTTTTACTGGTATGGTTATCAGGAGAAAACGCAGTACATCTGTCACTGTTTCCTCTCCACACAGGTTTGAAGGTGTGGTTATAATATCACGGTTGCCACAGGTATTGAAAAAGAGATTTTGGTTGGAAATAAAAGGTTTTAATTAAATGTAAATATTAAATGAATTTTACATTGATAGCAAATAATAAAACTTAAATAAGGATAATTTCATTCTACATGTGTGTAAAATAGTCGTAGATTTAACTTGATGAGTGCTGCAGAAAACATGGTGCTCGTGCTAATTTTACGTATACTGAGTAGTATCCTGTGCACGAACATGGTCGGCATACTCTGAGTGTTACTGTGAGATTCCTCTCTGACCTCCTAATGAAGAATCAATGACCCGTGCTTGAGATACCGGAGCTGTTATGATTGGGGCTGCAAAGGGCGGACGTATGTAAGATGTAGAGATCAGGCTGAAGTTCACCAACACTGATTCACACCATTAACCGCTGCAGGAGATTTAGTGATTGGTTTGTTGTTTTGTGAGGGAAATATTGGCACATTTACTGCTGCATTATATAACCTTAGGAAACAGTCCGTCAAAAGCCATGATTACTTACTTAGTGACTTGATCAATAGACAGAAAGCTAATTGATGATGATTAAAGTAACTGATGAAGTCATTTTTCCAGGTCAAGAACAAGTAATCACCAAGTGAAGTGAAAATAAAGCAAGTAGAATAACCATCAGTAATGGAAAGAATACTGGTTAAGTAACAGTTTTGTTAAAGAGAAGTCCCGTCTCAAAATAATACACCAGTTCAACAGTATGATATAAAGAAAAAAATTACAATGCATCAGCTGGTCGGAAAAAAGTCAGTTTATCTGGAGCTACCCAGCACATCTCAGAGCCTGTCTGCGGAGGAATACTGAGTGAGTTGGTTAGTTACAGAAAAATTGATATCGTACTCTGGTGTATTATTTTGAGACGGGACTTCTCGTAGTCGGTGAAAATGCACTGATTAATCATCCCCCATTCACAACCATTCACTGCCTGTGTCTCGGTGCAGTGCGAAGCGCTGGTACTTCTCAGTGGGGGGGGGCAGAGACTTTTTAACTGCAGATATTATACTTGGTGTCCATTTGTACCTCATACAACCCCACTTCAAAAAAACTGAACTATCCCTTTAAGTTAAATAACGTACGTTTTTAAATTAAATATGTTTTGGTAAAATGATAACAGTCGTTTTTCATTGTGTTTATGACTTTCAATTCAACCAACAAATCAGCCGTTTTAAAAAAATGAGTAGGTTACTTGATAATGAAAATAACTGATTGTTGTGCCTGGATCAGAAAGTAAAAATGCGATCATTAATTCCAGCCTTTGGCCTGACGCACTGTGTGTAGACAGTCTAAATGTGTTGTGTAGCACATAAAACAGGCTGTCCTGACTGAGCTCGGTCAGCTCTGCCACAGCTTTACTGTTGATGTTAGGGCTCTGTTGGCACACGCTGCACTGTGTTTTATGTGGGGTGAGATTGTTGTTTATTCCGGTTAGACAGCCTTGGCGGTCCTGGATATATAGCGGAGCTGAGAGGGCTTTTTCTCTCCGCTCTGCCTTGTGGCTCTCTGGTGCTTTGTAAAGGTGAGCTTCTGCCAAGTGAATGCAGACAGTTCCATTTGGCTCAAGCCTCTGGTTTCCTCAGCCACCGGCCTTTTATTTATATAATTCAGTAACTAATATCCATAAATCACATGTGTCCAGTTTTGCTGCAGTCATATGAGAATAGTTTTGTTAATTGTTTTTTTCTGTCTTGTGTTTTTATGTCTGAATTGGGCCTGAATGCTTTATCTCAAATCTCCTTTCTACCCTCCAGCATCTGTTTGTCATGGGATCTTGTGACTGTCTACGATTTTACCTGCTTCCATATGGTTTTTGAGGAAGTGAGACGTGATAGCTCAGTGACAGCTTATTCACTTCTTGTTATCTTTATCTCATTCAGCTTTTATTTGACGAGTATTTACGACCACTCCATCTTTGAGGCCTTCAGCAAAGTGGTGCAGAAGCTCATCCCTCAACTCCCCACTCTGGAGAACCTCCTCAACATCTTCATTTCTGTAAGTACATAACTACGAGTTCTTGTTCAACCAACGTTTTTTTTGTGACATTGTCACTGAAACTGTGTTTAATATGTGACTGAACGTGAGTCACCATAAGCAATGATGCCACATAATGGTCAACAGTTCCTCCAGTGCCCTTACAGTCTTACAGTGACCCAGCCCTTTGTTGCTCTGATCATTTCATGATGCAGAGGATTTCTAACACATGTTGTTAGCAGCATGTTATGAATTGTGTCTCTGATTACACACAAAAGACAGCTGGCAGAGACTTATCTCTAAAGAAAGAACTAACTGTCCTTCCTCACATAGTATTTGCAATAATGATGTTTTCATTTTAATGCAGTTGGTAGGACACAACAGGTGTTCCATTATTTTGTCATCCCCATTTTATCACTGAGGGTCTGCTAAATCAAAACATCTCTGTATATCATGCAGTTCAACAGCACCACAAACTACATCCTTGTGTATAAATGATACATTCTTATAGACGGGACACATCAAGGCAGGTTGCACACTACACAAATCAGCAGCAATATTTCTGAGTGGTGTTTGTTCACATGAGGTTTCAAAAGCAAAGCTCCATCTCTTGTCTTTAGATTCTGTGGCTCAGATTAACCAGTCATTGTTTTCTTAATTATCCAGGAGTTGTCTCAATATAGGTGTTATATGTCATGGTGAAGTATGCCCATGAGCACTCAGGTCCCCTCAGCTCTGAAGAACTCTAAGACTTCTGTCATATCATTTGATTGGACACTCAACATCTGCTTTGAAACCAGAAAAACAAATTGTCTGATAGCACACATCCTGTTATGACTCAGAAGTCTTAAATTAAATTGACAGTAGCCTTATTTAAAGAGCAGGCTGCTGGGAGAGGGGTTGTTTCAACTGTGCTGGTGTGCACATTTCATCCTGTTCATCGTGAAGTTTCTGTCCAAACCTTCAGACCTGTAGCAAACACTGCAAACTACAGAAGCTATGGAGGTCACTGACACATAAGAGAAATGTGTTTGTCATTACTAGATTAGTAATGATAAACAAGCCAAGCCCCCCCGCCTCTACTGGTTTAACATTGTACTTTCATCCTCTGGTGTTCTGAAGTATTTTATGCCTGTTTCAAATTCAATTTTAATCCGGTACTTGATACCTGATACTGATACCTTGTTTAGCTGTTCGTCTGATGTTGGTAACTTAATATCACAGTGTCAGTGTATTTATATTTATCAGTAGATGCAATGACATGTACCAAAAGGTGTTTGAGGATTCCAGTGGAGCCCTTAACTGATCACTGATGAGATAAAACATCATTGTACCTGATTGCTCTGCTTCCATGTGAATGCTCACACAGCTTTTAGCACATTTCACCACAGGTATTGAAAAATCCCTGAAAGTTAACTGAATAAAATATGAATAATATATGAATAATAATATATGAATAAAATATGCAGAGCAAATCAAGGTGCTCCAGTTATCTCATCTAAAATCATACAATAAATTAGGATGTATACAAGAATCCAAAATCAACATTGAGAAGCCGTTCTCCTTGATTTGTGACTTAAACACATACACACACACACACACAGATGAAAGGACGACTGCTGTGGTATAAACACTATAGACAGATGAAACAATTAGCCAATAAAACAAACGTCCAATTCTCAGATGTTTATTGAACAAGAAAATAATTAATCAGCAATGAAACATTTCTCATTTTATCGTTGTCAAATCGTAGTAGTGCCATGTTTCCTTACTACAGTATAATCCCCTTCTTCTTCCTCTCTCACCCCTCTTCTTCGCCCTCCACCTAATCCTTGCCGCTGACAGAATTCAGGGATAGAGAAGGCCTTTCTGTTTGATGTGGTCAGTAAGATCTACATCGCCACAGACAGCTCTCCTGTGGACATGCAGTCCTACGAGCTTTGCTGCGATATGATTGATGTGGTCATCGACGTCTCCTGCATCTATGGGTGAGTGCATTTTGTTTGCTTGTTTGTACATTGGCTATTTATCAGAGAGGTCAGAGTTGGGTTATGCTGGTGCTTCTCACACACCCTCATTCAATGTAACAGGCAAGCTCCATAATGAGTGAGTTGCAAACACAGGGACGAGTATCTATAGAGTACATTTATTAACTTTCTGTATAAATTTGCATGTTAACTACTAAAAACAATAAAAAAAGCATGTTTAATCTACTCTCTCTAATTTCTTAATGCTTTAAGATATAGAGTTCACCCATGTGTTGTCTGGTGATGCTTTTATTGAAGCATAACTTCATTTATGCATTTATTTGCTTAATTAATGACATCATTGGCAAGCTGCAATTTATTTTCCATTTCCCCCCTAAACGCTGTGGTGTTTTGATGTGCCACACTAGCCTGAGGGAGGATGGCAGCGGCAGTGCCTACGACAAGGAGTCCATGGCCATCATCAAGCTCAACAACACCACTGTGCTCTACCTGAAAGAGGTCACCAAGTTCCTGGCCCTTGTCTGCATCCTGCGAGAAGAAAGTTTTGAGCGCAAAGGTTAGCTGTCAGGAGAAATCTGAGATCCTCTGCACCTCATTTGGCTTAATTTGGCTAATGATGTTGTGGCTTGAGTCTAGTTTTTTTTTCTCATATTTTCCTCCATGTTATTCTACCATGCACCAAGTCTGAATGTATGTGAAGCTTGTGAAGTCAAGAGCCACTTTTTCATGTTCATGTTTCATGTTCAAATTGAGGCTTAACAAGATTGCTAAACTTTAAAAAAATGAAGAAGCAAAGCTGAAACTTCCTGACTTTAGCTCCTTTAAAAGCCACAAAGAAACTGTTTTCACAACGTTTGCACTACTTCTCTGACAAGTAAACTGATCTTCATGTGTTAACTTTTGACAGATTTGCAGCTATTATCATAAAGAGAGATGTCATAAAAAATGATTAACCACTCTCATCTTTGCTGCTTTCTCAGGATTGATAGATTACAACTTCCACTGTTTCCGGAAGGCCATCCATGAAGTATTCGAGGTGGGCGTTTCCACCCAGCGTCCAGTGGGCTCCCAGGCTGTGGGCTCACCCTGCAACAAGGCTGTTGCATTGAATGGTACGCCGCGCAACACTGTCTAGACACTGATGCAAAATACAAAACAAAAAGATGCAAAAAGAGGGTAGAGAGAAGGAAAAGACAGAGAAGAGCCAGGGAGCCTATAGAGGAGAGACTACTGAACTGAGGGCTCTCTGGTGCGCCAATCACAATCCCTTGCTCCCAGCACCTACAGCACTGAGAGACAGCTGGAGCCAAGAGAGTGTGGGAGTGGCACTGGAGCACCGAGGGGGGTCAGGCTCCTCAAGCTGGGATGGAAGGGAAATTCAAGCATCCGTTAACAGGCGAATGCAAAGCACCGTGTTGGCTGTGAGGAAGTCAAGAGAGTACAACTGCACCTGGACAGGAAAAGGCGTTCAGTCTCTTTCTTGGGATTTCCTAAAGCGGTCACAGACTGTGATATTTAGCTGCTGGTCTCTCTGTATGAACAATGTGAGAAGGGAAAACAAACCCTGTGTCGTAACCTCTTGCTATGGACGAGCTGTGACAACAGTTTGCAGGAATCTGTCTAGTGATGAATCCACCCTGACCACTTCTGTGCTGATTTAAAAAAACAAAACAAAACAAAAAAAAAAAAACAGGAAAAAACAAACAAACAAAAAGATGGCGGATATGAACTGCTAGTCCTAACCCACACATGTTCAGAGATGGCCTTATGTAGATGAAGCTTGACCGCAGTGCAAGCTTTCTCTCTCCACCACTCACCTCACCCTACCTGAATGCTGCCCAAAACTCGCTTTTTGGTTTCACTTGTGAAGGGAAAACAAGGTTTTGTGAGCAGTCTACAAAGGGATTGTGCTGTCGATGACTAACTCGGTCGTGTATGTGTGTGTGATTGTATGTGTGTGTGTACAGGTATCTGTGTGAGCGGGTGTATGTGTATGTGTGCGTGTGTCAGTGAAAGGTTTTGATGAGATCCCAGACTGGGCTCCTCGTCTGAGCTGGAGAAGGATGTTTATAGAGAGCTATACAGTGTGTCCTTCTCCTCAATAACAGCAGCTTAGCGTAATTAAATCTCTTCAATCAGTGAAAATAACTTTTCCGTGTGCACTCCAATGAAATCAGACTTTGGATTGACTCTTCTGACGAGTTTTGCTGGAAATTTGGAAATTGTCTTTGCAAAAGCACTGCCAAGATGAATAAATGATTCCTAAACAGTAAAACAATAAAAAAAACATGATTAAACCTGTATTTGTTGCCATCTAAGTAATATGGATTAGGTCTGGTTGCTGTGCAGGACTGATGGAGGGGTTCACGCTCCAGACTGACAGTTATTTTGCTATGATGGAATGAACCAGTTGAAACTTGCATGTTATTTCCACCTACAGGTTCAACCCTGCCCCAAAATTATTAATCCATGTTTTGTATTGAGTTTGCCTCTGATCAGTAGGATTCACAAAGACAAAATGTACCCATTCCAAGCATGCATACATGAGTGTGTTGTCAACTTCTGCTGTTCTCAACCATAACACTTCTCATTGCATTTAAAGGTGAAGAAGTGAAACTAATCAAGAACATTAAACACAAAGGAAGAGGGAAAAGACCAAATTCGCTTTTCACCATTAGGGTGACACATAAAGACAGTTACTCCTGTTTTTTTCTGTTTGTTTATATCAGGGGTGATGTGAGAATTCAGACGGCTACATCAATAGACCAGAAACCTGACTTGATGTTATCTGAAAAACTTAGCAGGGTAACACTGGATGTTCCAGATATTTTGGTGTTCTGGGTTTTACTCTGCAAAGGTGTTCAAATAACCCAACTTCTTCAGACAGGCCCCAAGATCTTCTCAACCTTGTCATTATCAGTCACCTGAAAATAAACACTTGCACATCAGAAGCTTGATGGATGATTGATTTCATGTATTGTGAGCTATACTGTGTGAAATAAATAAAAATTTAAATTTTGTTTTCGTTATTGTGATAACTGATCCAAAGTGAGAAGACAGTCCCACTAGTGTCATGAGAGTAGGAAAACATTTGGATTCTTCTAGCAGTCCACTTCTCGCCATCTAATCTGATGCAAACCTAAAATCAAACACAAGATGGCGCTGGAGGATTGCTCAAGTCTTTCCCCTCATTGTGTTGTTATTTATTTTTGCCTCTTCTCCAACCTCAGTAACTGTTTTTGATACTTAACAGCAATCATGCAACATTTGCGACGTTCAAGTTTGACCATAAATGTCAGAAGCTTTTGTAAAAAGAGAGAAATACTGTTTGATTAACTGGGCCTGCAGTATGAGCACATCCATGGGGTAAAGTGGATTACTCAGTATCAATAAAACACAGGTACTAGTTCACATCTAATTTATAAACCTCATGTCGACTGGACGTCTTCTATATGTTAACAGTCCATATGACCTTTTTAACCTTTGGTAGTATGAAACCAGAGAGACTGTCAACTGTCAGCTCTCTTGATTTTGCTGTTGTTTATGTGGCGTCATAATGAGTGAGAATGGGAAGGTGAAAAGAAGAAGAAGAAGGGGGAAAAAAGAGAAAAAAAAAACCCTTTCTGGTTTAGTGCATATAAAAACAACTCGGTGAATAGCTTCGCCATGCAAGTTATTCACCAGTTAAGTTAAATAAGCCTCACAGCTACTGTCACGACCCATTATGTGGGGAGTAGGCGAGACAGCTAAACACCACTTCCACACAATTTAGATGCAATAAAACACTGACAGCTTTTTTATCCACTTCATTAAGCCAGTAATTTCTTATAAAAATCTCCCGCATTAATCCTGGTGATGGTTTCCCTGCGGTTCCTTAAGCTCTCCTCCAACCTTAGCCGCCTTGCTTTGATGCTTACTCAAATAGGCGCTAATTTGAGATAAATTATGCATCCGCATGTAGCCTACCCATGCCAAGGAATATAAAGTGTGACACTCTGAAAGATGGTGAATTAAAGCAAAGTGTGATATCTCGACGGGCTAATGGCAGATAGGTTAGGCTGTCAACCTGATGGTTTGTTTATCTGCAAGTCACTTCATATTCAGAGAAGGAGAGAGAGGTCGTGTTTATGATGTTTTGAAGGTCATTTGGCCTCAGCACAAAGCAGACCTCAGGATAGATAAAGGTGAAATTACTCAACAGACCACTGCAGCATAGTTTTCATTGTCCTTTTAACCCAGACAACATAAATAATCGAAATTCTTCATGTGTCACAGCCACAGAAATACAAGAACAGATGCATTAGTAGACAACTTTAAAAGTCCTCCAGCAAAACCACAATATGGTACACAATATTCACATCTCCAATAAATAGGTAAAGAATAAAAAACAAAATACAAGGCACCAAAGTCTACACAACAGCATCAATAGCAGTACTATGAAGTGTAACAAGTATAATGAGGAGTCACTGAAGTCTGAATTTAAAAGTTGAATATAATCCTTGCACTTGAGGTAAAACAGTTTTACTGACACAGTTGCAACAAAATAAAGTTTGTATACTGCAGTATAAGACAGCAGTGCCTAAGGTTAGACTTGCCTTACTGCTGATCTTGATTAATTAATAACTAAATACATAGTTTTTCCATAGCAACTTTTCTCCTTGTTAAATCTTGTTGAGGACATTTACTTGGTGGTGTGAGTTATATCAGAAACCCATGTTGAATTTAAAGAGATTTGAATAACAAATTTAGTGCAAATTATATTGGAATCAAAGTCTGATTCCAGTCAAACATGAAATGTGTAAACTCATCTTGATGTTGACGATATTAACTGTTACTGCACCTGGGTCATCTGACAGCCACTCAGCTGTACAGTGACGGAGCTGAGTCTCTAGATGGGGCTGTTGTCTGCTGCTTCAGCTGTTGCTCGTCACTCTTCTCTCAGTCTTTCTGCTTCACAGTGCAGGCAACATGGAGATCAGCAGCACGAAGCTACGGAGAACTTCCAGACAGAGAGCGAGCTTTAGAGAAGGAGGACCAGTAGAGGAGAGGTTGAGGAAGCAGTGGAGAGTGAGCTGCATGATGTACAACTGTAATTTGGCAGTGTAGCAGCTCCTAAAATTGCCTTGCTTTATCAAAGGCAAGGCTGCTTGGCCCCCTTGTCCCTAATAAGGAAGCTCAACCAATAATGCAATAACATGAGCATGAACATACTTTTGCCTGTGATGTCACGCTCACTTCCGTCAGCCGGCCCACCCTTCATCTTAGATGTCTTACTATCATTACTACAATGATATTGCCTTTACGTTCTTAATAAAACCCAGTCAGTGCTGTACTATCTCCCATCTTTACATTTTATTAGCCATGCTTATGAGAGACGAAGGGAAAATGATGTGACTAAGTGAGACGTCTCGGATAGGTGACAAATGTAATACAGACTTCATTTGTTATATTGTAAGGCATTGCAGCTCCAGTGAGTGCAATTATGCAGCATAGACAAGGAGAGCTGGTGCTGAGATGGGCAGTTTAGAGACGGTCTGACATTACTGTGCTACGTTCTGAAAACACAACAGCTCGCAACAGCATACGTCTCAAAAGTTATGAAGTTCCCTGTTTTTTCATAAAGTGACAATATGCAATGATAAAAAAAAAAGATCATTGAGTCCATTGCATGAGATCCACAAAATAACCAGAATTAAGAATAGAAGTCAAATTAACTGGAAGGTCTTACATAAATATTTAGGTGTCATCTGACAAACCTCTGTGTTTGTCTGGATTTCTAGACTCAACTTGATTTAGTTATTTCTGTGACACATCTTATGAACCTCTTTCTCTTTTTGCCTTTTAATGAAACTAAATGCATTTTTGTCTACTCAAGCTGGACAAAGGGAATTGCCAATAATAGATAATCATGTTAATGATTTAAAACAAGTTTTAAGCAAAAACTCTTGAAACCTCACCTTCACCTATACACACTGTATAGCTCTCTATAAACCTACATCTCCTTGGTGACAAGAGTTTGTTGCTTGTCTCTGTGAAACCTGATAATAAATTGAAAATCTTAGGGTTGTAGACTGTTGTTTAGACATTATCTTGGGCATCAAGACACTCTGACTTCATCTGACTCCATTGTGACAGTAAAGAGGCCAAATATTGATTTGAAAAATGATTGACAGATCAGTTGATCTTGAAAATAGTCATGGCTGATTCATCTGCAAAACACACTTTAAATACTTGCTGCAACAACAACGGTAAGGA
>OMNW01035668.1:0-18693 GCA_900303245.1 Selene dorsalis
AAGGCTTGGAAGTGGAGATGTACTATCAGTACTGTCAGATGTCAGTCATCATGGGAAATATCAACTCTCTGCCCAACAAGAGCGATGAAGAGCTGGAGATGTTGGTGAAGACTCAGAAAGTAGACATTTTTTCAAATCATAACAACACTTGTGTACATCCCACCCAATGGCTACTGCTGAAGATCCATCTGAAGTTCTCCATGAAGTCGTTGCTAGGATACAGACTAAACATCCTGAGGCACTTTTAATGACATCAGGAGACTTCAGTCATGTTTCCCTGCTGGATTCACTGAGGGATGTGGTGGAGAGATGAACACTGAGGGTGGTGGAGGCCATTCTGGACGGCTCAGATTATCCACTTCATGACACCTTGATGGACCAGGAAAGCAGCAGTGGTGGACGGCTCCTCTCTCTTTGCTGCAGGACGGAGAAATATAGAAGATCCTTTGTACCTTTAGCCATCAGGCTTTTTTGATTCTTCTGCAAATGGTGATGAGCTGACAGACAAATGAATTTCCCTTTGGGGATTAATAAAGTAATTCGTATTCGTATTTGCCACCTAGCATGCTAGCTATCGAAATGTTGAGGTAGCTCCACGTTGTAGCCATGGTAACCCTGCTGGTGGCTTGGGAGGCGTGGTAACCCGCTGAGCAGGACTCTGCTGGCTTCATAGCCTGAGGCAAGGAGCTGAGGAGCCATTGGAAGTGTAAAAGAGCTTTCAAATATTTGACGTTGGGACACTGATTGGCTTCGGACGCAATCAGGAAATGCAACAAAGGCTAGACCATCCCATTTACCAACGGTTGACGCAGCCGTTGGAGATGCCTCCGAGGCCTGTGCCTCCATAGACCGCGTTCACTGCGTGCGGGCCAGAGAGGACGAAGATGATGAAGATGAAGAGGAAGAGGAGAGACACAAACACTTTAAGGACTTCAACTGGTTCCTCATCAACTACAACTTCAACAGCGCACAGAACCATGAGGCTGGTGCCGAGACCAACCACCATGATGCAGATGTGGTGGACGCCCCTCAACCTGAAGTATCTAGGTATAGGGGCCGTGAAGATGAGGATGAAGATGAGGAGGATTCCAAGAGATTTAAATGGAACAGATATTATTTCCCAGAGAGTGACACTGACAGAGATGAAGGCACTGAAGTGGAAAGTGATGATGAAGATGCGTATCACAAGAATGATGGTTAATCAACCAGTCATCACCAGACTTACCCACCAACAGAAACTTAAAACTCTGACATATCATCACTGGGAACTGTTTGTCATGACTTGTCAGCGTGTAACTTATTAGTGGCACCAGTCTCATGTAGCATAGTTAGATGAAGTGTATGATGACATGTGGTGTCTGCCAAGATCCACTTCATAAGATGCGCCTATGGAGAAGCCCACAGAGAAAGGCAAACAAAGCTATCACTCTCAGCTATGATATAAGCCCCACCCACCTGGACCCACTATACAACCTCAAAGCATTTGGTTTCTCTGAGTGTTTCCCTGAAATCTGCTATATTTTTATTTGGGTCTGTCAGAAAACAGTCTATGTGTTATTAAGATAAGATAAGATAAGATTTGTCATGACTTATCAGCTGATGTGTTCGAGTCACAGTCTGCTCTGTTGCACCCAAGTGGCCAAAAATCAATGGCTCCAGCTTTAAGTGTTGAGAGCTGAAGAAATTATTCACACTATTCACAACACTACTAAAATGATTCAGACTAATTACAGCTGAGCTTTCTGATGAAATCTGCTTTGTCCCGTGCTATATTTCCCAGGCATCTTCACAGGGCCTGTTGTTATTGCTTTACTGTAGTGTCAGGAGAGGAAACATACAAATTCAGCATCATTAAATTCACTGATGATGTCTCTGAGGATTTGGACCAGATGATTGTTTCTCTCTCCCCTGTCGTCTGGCTTTCAGCTGCTCACTGTGGGAGCTCTGCTTTTATTTCATCTCTGTCTGCGCTTCAATCACATTGATTGTATAAGCAGATAGATATGTAGAGGAGGAGAGGAAATGAGAGGAGGGAAAGAAAGAAAGGAAGTGAGGAGAAGAGAGGCTTATCTGTATTTTGTCCTGAGACACAGGGCGAGGTGTGAATCATCAAGGCACCAGGGAGACAATAAAAGAGCAAAAGCTCTTTGTTGTCGGAGCTGACTGATATGTTCAGTGGTTCCTTAGGTCGCAGCAGGATGTCGAAGAAGAAGCTGAATCAAAGCGTTTGATGTGAGCACTGGAAGAATATGATGTTCTGGAGTTTACAGCCCCATGGAAACCATCAGTAGAAACACAACAAGGCCCATCTGTGCAGACAAAGTGAGGGCTCTCTTACACCCAGCACAAAGTGGCTGAGCTGAAAATGCTCCACATGAAACACACAATTAAACCTGATGTTGGAGTGTTTTGGTGTCTCAACCAGCTTTTTTTTCTCATGGCCCAGTGCACAGCAGCACATGATCAGAATCCAGTGCAGGTAATGTAACAGCTATGATGACCTCACACAACCCCACGTCAAAAAAGCTGAACTATCCCTTTAATGTCGGAAGCTCCTGAAGCTCCTGAAGCTCCTGAGTCCAGTGGCACCAAAAGTCATTACTGGTCCTGGTCTTACTGACTGACTTGCTTTTCATTAACATAGACATATATACATGACAATTCCTGGGAAATACATATATATGTATGTCTATGTTCATTAAGACCGGTCTTTTGAATAACCTTTATTCTAATCATTCAGCCCGTTAAAGCATACACACTACTCGTGATACAAATGTGGGAGGTGCCTCTGATGCTGCATGATGCATCTTCCAACAAAAACACATTGAAAAAGACCTGTTGATGTCACACTTTCTACTCTAATATAAATACATTTTTAACCATTTAGCAGCTGCATGTGGAAACATTGGCACTTCAGTAAGTAAGTGGAGACTTAAGGAAGACAGGTGGAGCTGGAGCAGCAGCAGCAGTGATGCCGCATAGATGATACATTGTCAGCAGTCTGTGCTGTCTTTCTAATGTTTGTGTTCTGTGTTTGTCACTAAGTGGTGATCAAATGGTTTCTTTGTTTGATATATTTACAGTCATCCCTGGGCTGAGGATATGAAGGCAAAAAGGCTCTAGACTGGGTATCTGCACCCACAATTATTATGTACTCCACTGTGCAATGACAATAAAGTCTGTTCTGTTAGTTAGTTAGCTCTCCTCTGTGCTGTTATCACCACATGTTCAGCTATTCAGCTTAAATCTGCAGACACGGACAGGTTGTGGACTCGACACTGATCATGTCTCCAACAGTGCTCTAACAGGAGCTGCATTCTGGGTAACAATGCTGCATGGTCTCCAGTACAGGATCAAACCTCTCAAGCAGCTGCTTGTCACTGCACATTTTCCATAGATCACAGCCTGCGTCACTTCTGTCTAAAAGCCTTCCTGTAAACTCTTCAAAAGAAGCTGCCTCGTTTAAAGTTGTTACTATAGGAAAAAGTCTAGAGATCTTTGATGTTGACACCTGCTCCTGATGAGGCATTGGATTTCTAACCCATCTCAGTGAGAAGAAGCTGAAGCCGAGATGGTGCAACTATTAGGCTGGACTTTAACGCCAACTTACGTCAGAGTTATACCAGTAATACCAGTTGGTGCAACTACCCCTGTGCAACACTCTCCCTGTCTCTCAGCACCAAACAGCAGGCAGAGCTTCTGCTTCACATGAGGACGAGGATGAGCTCATCCCGGTCTCAACAGGCAGTCTCTTAGTCCCATTTGCTAGTATGATGTCACCCAGGGGTTCCATCACCTGAGGCTGCTTTCAGGTTTTTCTTCCGTCTTTATGAAATATGTAAAATCATCCAAACTACTTTATGTTTCACCAGAATTTAAACCTTTTCAGAAGAGCTGATGCATAAACCACATCAGGTTTACTGACCCTCTTCAATTGTTAGGGCATTCTAGTACCTTCACATTGTGTGTGTGTGTGTGTGCGTGCGTGTCCTCATATCTTAGTATGACCTCATTCCTTCTGTATGTTAGTACGAAGCAGTTCTAAGCGAGTAGATCAGAGCAGCAGACCATATGTGTGTGCATGTGCATGTGTGTGTCTTACAGTGGGATAACTGGTGACATCATCTCATAAAGAGGATATGAATTTGTTGTTCCCCTTGTACACACACACACACACTCACACACACACACACACTCACACACAGTGAAGCAATACCCGTATCCGTCTTCTTATCTAAACACTATCATGAACCCAAAAGCCTTAAAAGCAGGTGGACAGGGTTCACACACACACACACACACACACACACACCACGGAGGGGAGAGAGGGACACAAAATACACATACAGTAGAACAAAAGCTGCTTCCAGAATCACATCCACTCCAGCTCTGCTACAACCAGACATGGATGACATCATTCACGATGACATCACCTCACTCTCTCACATACCCCCTGCCCATACTTTTTACTTACCCAAAGCCCCCACCCCCCTCCTCTTTACCTCCCTCCTCTCCATTGCACAACACATCTCTTTGTAGTCTCTTCATATGCAGCTGATATAACATTGATTAACTGTGTGTGTGTGTATGCGCGTGTGTGTGTGCGTGCATGCTCCTGTAACTGTTTCCCTCACTTTATGCATAATTATCTCTAATTATACATTCATTTGAATTCTTTTATCCCTGTGGTACTACATTATTATTTCATCATTTTACAATCAGGCTTTTATTCATTTTCACTCTCTTCATGTGAAGTATGTGGTGCAGGTCATTTTGTTGTAATTTGTTGTTGCAATTTCTTGTATGTAAAGAAAGCAATTTAATGAATGTAATGAAAGCTAATTATTACTATTATGAAATAATTCATATTAATGAATGGATAGTAGAAAACAAGGAGGTTACACAGACCTCTGACTGATTGTTACTGTTGTATTTCTTCTCTGTTGTGTTGTTGTCTAATAGATACACTATGATAGTGTTTGATTGAGTTGTTAAAATGAACAGTTTATCTCTCTCTCTCTCTCTCTCTCTCTCCAGCCTGGTTACATGGAGACCCCAGGAAGGTTCTCCATCCTACAGACAGCTATGGAGAGTTCTGTGGTCAGAAGGGAACGGTCAATGCGTAAGTCACCATCGCTGCAGAGCCCTGTCATAGCCAGCTCTCAAGCATACTTGCTCCAATTTGATCAATATAAATAAATTTAATAGATAAAGTTACAGTAAAAATTATGGTCAAAATTGTGCTTCTGCTTTAGTTTTATTGTGGGTTTTGGGTCCTCAGTCTGTAAATAAACAGCCAATCACCAGCAGTATTAATCTTGGTCCGAACATGCTGCACACTGACTGGCTCACTGACACTCATTTATCCAGGCACCTTCTAACCATTTACTATACAGATATTGAAATCTGATGATGAGTGACAAGACAAGACTGATCAAGTCCATACCTGGCTCTATCTGGTGGCTGCTGATCTGTTTTTCTGTGGAACAAATCTAGTGTATTATGGGATACTGCAGGTTGCTGAAACATACAGAGTGTTTGACATGGGACTGACCAGATGGAGCTGTTCTAACAGGGTTCAGTTCTCAGTAGATACTCACGAACCAAAATTACAAAACTATAAACACATGGCAGTGTATTGATGTGTGTTAATTTAGAACCCGCACTCATCCTGGTCTGTGACTCTGGAGCTGATCTCTACTGACACCGTCTGATTCTCATCATCTCCATGTGACTGATCAGAAAAGAATGTGATGCAGCTCCAGTGATAAAGGAAGCAGCTGCAGGACAGCGATGAGGACCTCACTCAGACAAAGAGCTGCTAACACTAAGCCGGCAGCACAGACACAGTGTTTTCCTCTGGTTTACACTGCCATCTACAGGTGGTAACCTGTTGTTACAGGCTTTATGTGTTCAATAAGTTTCAGAGCAGAGGAGCCCCAAAATGCCCAAAGATTTTTTTAAATGCTTAGATTCATTTCTTCTTCTCTGGCAGCCCTGTGTCTTTTTTTCCTGATATCTTTGATTGAAGTTGTTGTGAGCTGAAGAAAACATGATGAGCAGGACAGGAGGATTTATTGTACTGAAGTATTAACAACATCACAGACTGATGTGTTTTTTTTTGTTGTTGTTTGTTTTTTTGCAGGAAGAAACCCATCCTGTTCTACTTCAACATCTTAAAATGTGCCAACCCAGCCATTCTCATCAACCTACAGTGTCCCACGACTCAGGTGCTCTAACATGATGGTCACATGTGATACGGCTAAATTCTGATGTCACTTATAGGCTATAAAACTGGACCAGAGAACACTAATCTACTTTGTAGACACTCAAAAAACAGTACACATTGTCCATATATTGTCCTGTCTGGTGGCAGTGGTCACCAACAAAGTAAATGTTCTGTAACCCAGAGAGCCTTCAACACAGAATGCCATCTGCTCTTGCTCAGCATCAAAACACATTTATAATCTGAATGAATCAGTCTCTCTCTTTGTTCAGATGATCAATAACCTGGGATGCTGAGAAACAGCACTGTTTAGGACTTTTATTTTTTCAATGCTCCTCCATATATGACTTAGGCCAGATGCTCAGTTCTACAGCCCAAATATATCACGAGTGTCTGGACCAGTTCCACACACAGAAAATCTTCTGGTTGCCAGATTGGAGGATGGTACGGGAAGATAGAGGCAGCTGAATCAGCCCAGATGTGGAAGTATATTAGCCAGCAAAGGACCTGGGCATATGTTTGGCCAGAGATGTCTGCTAATTAGTAGTTGATTTCTTTCCTAAATTAATTGGCGAAAATTTTGTGTGTGTGTTTTATTCCAGATGTGTGTGCCACAATGCCCGGACAGGTTTGCCACTTACACTGAGATGCAGCTGCAACACAAGCTCAGCAGCAGTTACTGGGAATATTACAAACAGTTCTGTAAACCAGGATTTAACGACCCTGACAAGGTACAACAATGGACAATGACACAGTGATTACATGAGCAATGGTGGTAAACTGTAGTTGACATGTGCTCTATGTTGGTTCTTCCAGCCAGTGTCTCAGGTCCTCCGAGATGAGGACTGTCCCTCCATGATCGTACCCAGTCGACCATGTAAGTAGTGATTTGTGACTTGGAGGTCAAAAGCATTAAACAACAACTGTGTGGATGTCTAACAATGCATACATGCAGACATATCAGCACATTTGTGTGTTTGGTTTGTGAGTACTTGCAACACACATGCCGAGGATTAAAATGTTTTCTGAACTGACTGTTTTGTCTGTGTGCATGTGTTTTCTGAAGTGCAGTTAAGTTGAGGTCTCAGAGCCTCCATACAGTACAGTTTTAGATGTGTGTGTTTGTGTGTCAGTTCTTCAGAGGTGTCTACCAGACTTCATCACTCTGAATGGGACTGTGACTGTAGCAAACAGAACCAGGTTTAAGGATGCTCTGGAGATGCCACGCAGTGTCACTGAACTCCAACATGCTGCCAAGTACTAATGCTCCTTCTTCTGCACGTTTAACATGTCTCTGTTTTTCTGTTTTAGCTTCATAGTAATGAACTTCCCAATGACTTTGCTTTATTAACTCTTAAGTTTATAGGACTTTTTAGGCTTTTCTTGATTGTGCAGCCACAGATGACTGAGGAACATTTAAATATGTTATTTAATAGACTTAAGCAGAGAGGGTATGAATATATCTTACAAGAGAGCAAATATTTAGCTGTAAAATATCTTGTCTACAAACACAGATGCAGATAATGAAGTGTTAAGATCCATCTGATGTACACAGATGTACGCAAACACACAGCATATCTCTGCATCTTCTCTGTGTGTTTGTCTTTGATGTCATCTCACCTTGATTCTCCTCCTTTGTCTGCATGTTAACCCTCATCTCAATGCACTCTGCAGGGGAATAACAGGCCTTGTGGACACGAAGGAACTGGGTGTGAAGATAATGGAAGATTACGCCAAGTCGTGGTCATGGATACTTATGTAACTACACAACAACAACACACAGAACAACATTTGATCTGGTGTCAGATACACTAGGTCTGCAATCACCTCATCAGCTGGTTTGGGACCAGACTGATACTTGTTCCTCACTAAGACCTTTAAGGTTCCAAGTATCAGTTTCTCCGTCACTACCATCACTTGTCACAGACAATAACTTTACTTGATTTAATCATCAGATCCGACGGCCCGCTAATCTTTAAATTAATGTCATTAAAATTTTCTGTCACAGATTTCATCCCAATGGATGTCATGGTAACAGTAAATGCATACTACAGCAAACAAAAGGATGGAAGAAAGAGAGTGGACTGCAACTGGCGGAGCACAGTTCTGACATAGTATAAAGGCGATGGACAGAAAGCAGTACATGTAAATACTATAGCGATCTGATGTTAATGAATACTTAGACTAAAATCAGAGTCAGTTTACGCATTTTATATAAATAACATAAACACCTTGTTCAGATGAATTTGACTAAACAAGCTCTTGAACAGATTCAACAAGGTTTGTCTTCATTCAGGTGCACACACATTCACTGTGTGGTCTGTAGTTGCAACTGATGTGAGAAATGAACGCATCATTTCAGGACGGGACTAAATGAAGTTCACAAATTGTTTGTGACCAATATGTAATTCTGGCTCAAGCTAGCTTTCCTGATATTGCATATTGTGGGGTTAGGGACATTTTGTATTTTCTGTTTTTTTATTTCATTTTCTATTATTCTTTTAATAAATAACAAAAAAGACAATGTAAAAACAATAAAACACAGATTGTTCAACGATGATCTGCAGATTTAGGCTCCATCCCTTTCCAGTTTAAATATGAATACAGATATGAAGCTGTTGTGAAGCTGATAGCTGCAGGTACAGACACAGATAATAGAGTTACACCCTCTTTCTCTAGTATAAGACTTCATTTAACATTGACCAGCATCCTGATGTAACTGTGTTGTTCTTCTTCCTGGTTCCATGTGATACTGACAGAGGTCTGCTCATATCCCTGGCTGTGAGTCTGGTCTTCATCCTGCTGCTGAGGTTCACAGCTGGATTACTACTGTGGACGACCATCATCTCTGTCATAGTGCTGCTTGCATACGGTGCGTATAAGACTGATGTCTGAGGCCTCCAACCAGAATCACCATTCAGATATGTATACTGGAAATTTTCAAATTTCAAATCACCGGCCTCCTGTAATGGCTGGGTCTGGCTCTAGGTTTGAGCAAATAAAAGCCAATCTCAGTTAGAAGCTGGGTCTAGTTTCTGTGCAAGTTCTTGTGAATGTATAAAACCTCTCAAAACCCACTAGATCACCAGCAGTTTCTAAGCTGCTTCATTCATGCATACAATAGTTGATGGCACGTTTTAAATCACTCTCTTTCCCTCTGTGCCACTGTTAGAGTCATCTGTTCACTTAGATTCTTCACAATGCAGTCGCTCAATTCAGTGTAAAGAAAGGAACTAATGTTCAGAAGTAATATTCTTACTTTTTTCCCCCATCTTTGCTGACTGGTTCAGTTCAGCAGTTGAAGCAAATAAAAGTCCGGGCTATGAGAACTTAAAGTATATACATCCTTATAAATAATGAAAGGAGTGCAGATGTTTGGGAAGCCTCCTGTTAGTGTCACTATAAAATATCATAAAGGGTTCTTATTACAGGTATGTGGTACTGCTCCATGGAGTGGTCCCGGCTAACACACAAACCAGGCTCTGACGTTGCCATCGTAGAAGTTGGCCTGCAGACGGATCTACAGGTCTACCTTCAACTCAGACAGACGTGGATCATCTTATGTAAGTTTCTGTCACCCAGTAGAATCCGGATCTGAGATTTATTGCTGAATTGTTCTGATCTCAAGAGTTTAAGTTCAAAGTTCAAAGACTCTCTGATGGATAGTGCAGCGATGTCCTAACAGTCTGGGAACACTTGATAGTGGCTGCCAGTGAACATTACCAGGCTAACATTTTACTTCAAAACCGTTTTGCCAGCTCTTTAAAAAATACCTGCAGCTAAAGTGCAGTGAATAATAACAGCTGGAGCTAGAAAAATGCAGGTGTGTCTGACTGCAGAGGCAAGGCAATTCGGGTACCAAGAAAAGAAACAACTTTTGTACATTAATATCATATGTTCAATCAACAAAGTCACTTTTTCACATTTGACCAGACACCGAAAGTTACTGTCAGTCAAATAAAATTTACTTAGAAATAAAATGTTCTAACTCAAACCAGTTAAAATGAATTTGGACTAAATGTTACAATGTGATATCACTGAAAGGGGGGAGAGGACCGATGATGATGATAATGAAATATGAAAAAGCTGTTAAATTGAAGGCCATTGCATAGACAGTACACGGAACCCATTACCTCCAGTCAGGATTGTTACAGCCTGTGTGTAAAACTGATGGTTACAACAGCACAGAGGTGAAGGTAAATTTTGATGTTGTGTTTGTCAGGGGTTTCCATGGGAGCGACAGAAGTCTCCATCCTGGTGATGCTGGTCTTCTTGAGGAGAAGAGTCCAGGTGGCCATCGCCCTACTTAGAGAGGCCAGCAAGTATGTGCTCTGAGGACAGTACATGAGCAAACACAAAGACAGTCACAACAAATTCAACTGGGTGAAAGTCCACTGCTGCCAGTTACTGCTGCCAATTACCAAATGCCTCCCTGTGTTTGGAAGCAGCAGGGTCGATGTAGCACATACAGGTACAGTTCATAAAAATCATGTCATGGAAAGGTTTTTGTTTTGTTTTTGGGAACTAAATTTAAAAAGTGAAATCTTCATATTTTCTAGAACACTGTAATAAAATTACAGCTCGTGAAAATCCAAAATGAATATGTAATAAAGCAGAATACAAAAAAGTTCCACTTTTTGAATTTAACTAACTTTGAACTTTTCCATGATATGCTTATTATATGTGCTGCACCTGTTTATCACAGAGTCATCCACCGTCCTCAGCAACAGCAGAATCTCTCCATTTCTTAACACACACTTGAAGTAACTGTGTACAGTAGCCATATTTTTCAGTTTAGTTTAACACATACACACTGAAATCTCTTTGACTTATATCTTGTGCAATACTCCCCACACACTTATACCGAATCTCATTGATTCATCTCTCAAGCAATATATATCTGTTTTACATCTTGTACAATATAAATATGTGAATTTCTGTTTTTATCTAGCTGCACTTGCACGTGCAGTGCTGCTATCTCAGCCTTCTCAGCCTATTTGTATTGAACTGCAGTCTTTTTGCACTGTTCTGGAGCCACTGAAACAGAATTTCATTCTCTTTGTACACTGTATAGTGAACAAATTCTGGATGACTATAAAGTCTAGTCTTAATCTTATAAATATCAAAATAAGTGTTTCATGTTATAAGGTGATCCTGATCTGTGTGGCAGCAATAACCATCCACTCAGCTGTTTATTTTAATGTCCTCTGTGGTTCCTTGGTTGTTGCAGAGCCATCAGTCACATCATGTCCACGCTGTTCTTCCCCATCGTCACCTTCCTGTTGTTGACAGTGTGCATCTCCTACTGGGCAGTTACAGCTGTGTATCCTTCACAGAGGTTCCAGAAATAGAAACACGCCATGTGAACTCTTATTTGTCAGAGTTCTGCCGTCTTCATGGTCACACTGAAATATACATATGAATTATCTGTATCAATATATGTGTCTTTAACTAGCACTGTGAAACCAGATACCTCGCATCCTCAGGTGAAGCCATCTACAAAGTGATGTCTCCCAACATGAGCTGCCCTTACACCAACAGCTCCTGCAATCCTGAGGTACACTTTAGTCCTCCATCGTTTCAGGAGTGTGCTGAACAGTCACACAGTATTTATCTATATTTACTGAAACACATTAACTAGCAGCTTGGCATGTTTCCATCTTCAGTCCACTGAAGGTGGAAATAAATGATATACAGTCTCAATAAATAAGATCGGGTTGTAGTGACCAGCCTTCTTCTCTGTTCTCCTTCTCAGACCTTCAACAGAACCAACATCTCCAGGTCAGCATCGTGTCAGGGCTCTCAGTGTCTGTTCGCCTTCTATGGTGGCGAGACGCCATACCACCGCTACCTTTTCCTCCTGCAGCTCTTCAACCTGCTGGTCTTCCTCTGGCTGGTCAACTTCAGCTTGGCCCTGGAGCAGTGCACGCTGGCTGGGACGTTTGCCAGCTACTACTGGGCCAGGAGAAAGCCTCAAGATATCCCACCATGTCCCCTCTTCTCATCCTTCAGCAGGGCCATCAGGTCAGCACCGAGTCTGCACCCTGTTAGATATTTGATGCAGAGTTGGAGACACACAACAGAGTGTTCTGTGTGTAACGTGCACTGAGCTCTTTTTGTATCTCCAGGTATCACACAGGCTCTTTAGCTTTCGGGGCTCTTATTCTTTCAGTCGTCCAACTGGTGCGGATCTTACTGGAGTACCTGGAGCAGAAACTAAAAGGTACACACACACACACACAGGCACACACACACACACATGCACACACACGCACACACATAATCTCTGTACTGATCTTGGCCATGTTTGACCACGTAGGTGCTGACAACAGTGTGTCCAGGTTCATACTGTGCTGTCTGAAATGCTGCTTCTGGTGTTTGGAGAAGTTCTTACGCTACATGAACCATAATGCCTACATCATGGTGAGATGCTTCCATGTGCTACTTCTAAGCTTGAGTAGTAATTTGAGCAATTCACTTTCCTAGTGTTGTTGTTGCAATAGCTGTGATTTGTCTCTTCTCACCAGGTGGCGATCTATGGTAAGAGCTTCTGCACCTCAGCCAGAGAGTCCTTCTTCCTGCTGATGAGGAACGTGGTCAGGTGAGGAGGCCGACTGCTCTCATGTGTTCTTTTTAAGATACAGTACAATATTTAAAGAGGAACGCATGTCCGGTCGTTTTTCCTCTGTTTTGCTAACCCTCCTCCTGGTCATGTGCATTTGTTTTCAATGAAGCCAGTGAGAAAGAGATCAGTAGAGCTGTGGATAACTTTATTTATCATATAAGCGTTAAGAAGTGTATATTTGTGTAGTTTCATCCATCATAAACAAGAGATCACAGGTTATGGGTCGCGTTTGTGTCGCGTCACGCAGAGACGAGAGTACCAACTGCACTGGTTGGTTTTCAGCCAAGAGACGCCAGGTGGAAGACAGAGAGCCTCCATTCTCCCTGTAACAAGTTACAAGTAATTTATCTAACCATCACAATTACTCTGAAGATGTTTAATTAAATGAGCGAGATCATTAACACAGATATGGATGATATCCACTGGCAACCTTAGCAAGTGAAGAAGGCCACGCCCCCAGAGGGCTCACACCTGCAAGAAACACTTCCACCCACTTTTTAAAAAAACAAGTAGGACAAGGAGGGGGCTGCCATGGGCCCAGGTGGAGTTACCGCGTGGCTAGCCGCCACCCAAGGCCTAATCCTACAGACTCTACCTTTAAAAGTTCAACCTCAAAAAACAGTTCTCTCTGGTCATTCATTTTTTACCCCCGGGGGGATACGTGTTGTCCCCCCCTTTGGTCAGACAGAGTAAGTGATATTCCGGCTTCTGGTCAAAGTACATCTACACTAGAACCACGAGCCTTCTAACCCCCCCTACAGTATAAGTGCCACAGCGGTCTCCCAGACCGTCATATATAATTACATTGTTTCGAGTCACTAACAGTTCTGTAAGTTGGAAAAATGAGAATTAATTCTTCATTATGTTGTGTTGGGGTCGGGATGGAGTGGAGGTGAGGGAGTAGACTGAGTGATTATGAGAGCACCGCCTTTCGCACCTACGGCACATGTGCCTGTACTGTTGACACACATCTGCATCTGGACACATCTGGATTGTTATTTTAGGTAGACATTATTGTCAACTATAATTTTTTTCTACCTGGAGATGATGTAGCCCAGCAGTTCCCAAATGTGCACCCCCTGAAGAACACGTTTTAAACAGCGGAGCATTCCTCTGGTGGTCCTCAGCTGTTAGCCCCCCTCCGCACCCGATCTCGATCTATCCCCCCATCTGGTTCTTCACAAGTCGCACACTGCTTACAATGATACTTGCAGACTGGCATACAGCCACTCAGTTGGGACTCAGACTACACTGGCACTGTGTGAGATCAGTGACCTTCATGACTCTGTCACTGCAGGGTTGCAGTTCTGGACAGAGTGACAGACTTCCTGCTGTTTCTGGGCAAAGTGCTGATCGCAGGAGGAGTTGGTGAGTTTTTATGATCCACATCACAATGTCCATTGATGATGTTACTCTTGCAACTCATTTTGATATAAATGTTTGAGAAAGTTACAACACATTGTGTGTGTGTATTTCAGGTGTGTTTGCATTCTTCTTCTTCACTAAGAAGATCCCTTTCATCCAGGAGGAAGTGCCTAATCTCCACTACTACTGGGTTCCCCTGCTGGTCAGACTCACACACAACATAGCAACATCCAAAATTGAATGTGTGCATCCTGTAAATCCTGATATATTGATATGAATGTCTATGATATGAATATATTTATATTATTTTATTATCATGAAATCTCCTTAAGTTGGTTTTATAAGGTTCTAAATTTGATCAGATTGCCTCTTTTTCACGTTGGCTCACTTTTTAGGGACAACAGGAAAAAGCTGTCAGGCAAAAAATATAAACACACATAATGTGATGTACATTTTCATGAAGTTAATCCAAAACTTACAAGAAATCAGACTGATTGTGTCTCAGGTTTCCTGTCAGCTGTGATCAGATGTGCAGATCCTGCTCCAGTTTCTCTAACGTGTGTCTCTTACATCAGACTGTGGTGATAGGTGCCTACCTGATTGCACATGGCTTCTTCAGTGTCTATGCGATGTGTGTTGACACACTCTTCCTCTGCTTCTGTAAGTACAGCATTGTCACTACTGCCTTTGATGCATTACAGTACAATAGAAATTTGTACATGTAGATCAGCCTTTCTCAAAGAGTGGTCTGTGGTCTGCGAGGTGACATGCTGACATATCACACTTTAAAATGTATGGTGTTTCAATCTGCCTGTCAACAACATGTCTTGTTGAACACATTATTATCTTCTGGCTGTTTAACAACACTAACCTCTTCCTGTTTTTTTCTCTCTTTGTGATCACCATCTTATCCTGCTCTACAACTTCCCATCCATATAACTTGCTGTCACTCTACCACTGTCCCCACTGCCACAATCCCCTTTTTCCATCCATCCATCCATATGTGCTTATCCTCCCATGCTTCCCCTTCCTCCATCCACCTGTTTATCCGGCCAACCAGGCGACGACTTGGAGAGGAATGATGGTAGTTTAGAAAAACCTTTCCTCATGTCTCCAGAGCTGCACAGAATTCTGGGGAAATCCAGTCATTCAATGTGATATCCAGTCTTCTTGTCTGCTCCACTCCATCAGAAGCCAGTCTGCTCCCTCTTAAATCAATCTGTGAGGGACAACCTCCTCTGGATAGACATCACCTGTCCTAGTCCAAGAGAAGTTTGGGTCCTAATACTGACAAATATAACACTAGATGGTTTTGGGTCAGAACTTTGGAGACCTTGGATTTTTTTTCTGCAAAACTCAACCTTATGTTGAGACACAGGAAGGTAATCCCAAATGAGGTCTAAAGTTTGAAGGACTCAGCCACCGTGCCATCATGTCAGAAATATAAGGAACCAACACTAAAATCAGAATCTGCAGACTTTTCACAGCTTTATTCATTCTAAATAGAGATGGAACTCATCTTAAACCGAGGCAGCTTGATCCAGGTCTACGTTTTTGTTGGACTTTGTTTCTTCTGGAGCCTCTGCCGTGTCAGTGACTTACTGAGCTGACTGAGGAGGTTCATGACTCTATGCCATTGTTGGTCTAACAGGGTCCTTGAAAGTTATGATTTTGTTTATTTACGTTCAGTTTGTGTTTGAACCAAAAAACCTCATTTGAACTTCTGTTTGTGTTTTTATCAATGTTCAAAACTGCAAAAACTTCAAAGTGTGTGAAAATGAGTTTAGGTGGAAACTAGCATGGACACAAAAATGTTGCTCCTTCATCTTGTGGTCGTCAAATGGACTTATGCTACTGTAAATTCACGCCTATTCCCATCCATTTACCACTCAAAGTATCACTAACTGTAATTGTTCACTCTTGTTACACAATATTTGGGCATAAAGTAGAAACTGGCACATGATTTTACTAGATAACAGTGTACAGTATGAAGACATCTACTATACATCTCTCTTAAGATCAAGACTCAGACCCACCTGGTCATCAGGATTTTGGATTGGTCTTTTTTGTGATGGAACGTGTTACTGGCTTGAAACTTTTGGGATGAAACCAGATAAAAAGATCGGCAGATCAAGGGTTAAAACTCTGCTCAGACTGTGATACACTGTGGTATTGTCCCCCACATCTTCACATGTAAATCCACTCTCTCTGTATATACACTCTGACAAAGGGAAAGGAACACCCACCCTCCCCCAATAAGGAACTGCATAAAAGTGTGTGTTTTTCTCATTGTACAGTGCTGGAGCTGGATATGAACCGTGGTTCACTGGCTCGCCCTTTTCACATCAGCAACACCCTCAGGAAGACCATCAGTGGACGTCTGAGAAAAGACTTGAACTCAAAAAGACACAAAGCCAAAAGAAAAGGGGTAACACTTTCATTAACAGGCTGTTAATTACGCAGTAGTTACTTATGAATTATCTAGTAATGTGAGGAAATAATGAAGAAATAACAGTCAAGTGGGCTGTTGAACCAGCAATGTTGAAGTAACACTAGGGCATGACTGCAAAATATTGGGTCATTATGGACTCAGACGCTGTTCAGTCACTGTAGGCTCTACTACTTTCTACAACATTTCCTTTATAATTACAAACCTGCCCTCACTCCATAATTACCCAATACTTTTACATTCATTTCCCAGTAATTATACTGTGACAACTCAGCATTATTCTGACTTCACTTGACTATTATTTCTTGGAAACTGTTTCACATTACCACCATCATTAACAGCCAAATTAACTGTTTTTTCTAATGTCTTCACATTACTACATAATAACCATGTTGCTTTATTAGCAGCCTGAGAAGTGAAGTACATGGGTTGCCAGAAACTCTTGCCTTTTAAATTACCTTTTATCATTTTTTTTTATCAACAAAGAGAAATAATGTTCATGTCCAGTGTCTTGGGTTTTTTTTGCTGAAACAATAAACTACATGCACTCTATGTCCAAGCATCACTTGTCCAATCTGTAGAAGCATGAATGTGCAATGGAGGGGTCAACACAAATGCGCGATGATAGCCATACCAAAACGTAATGTAAACCATGTAATCCTGAGCCAGGTAATGTTAGTCAGAGCTGAAACAGTGTATAGAGACATTAGACATATTAGACGGTGGCATTTCCCAAAGGTGGCTTATGGCTCCTGTTACTGCCTGGCTCAAGGCCGACAGGAGGCAACACACAGCTCTAGTCCTCAATATGAATATTTATTGAATTGAAATAAGGCAAAAATACTCATAAATGAAATGTGAAATGTGTAAGTAAGAGGGGAATCAGTAGCGTCTGCAGAGTGTGGATGCATAGACACTTGTGTGTGTATGTGGTGGATGTTGGATGATGAGCAAACCAAACAAAAGGCAGTGGCTGTGGTACAGATGCAGGTCTTCCTGAGAGAGAATGAACACCTAGGCAGGAAGGCCTTTAATGCCTGCTGGAGGCCATGCCCTGTTGACTAACTCAAGTGAGTGAGTGAAACACATGCAGAGGAGGAGGAGTGGAAGGGTTCGTCACACTCCCAAGGGTGGCAGACTTCACCAGCTGGTGCATTGTGGGATTTACAGTGCTGTGAAAAACTATTTGCCCTCTTCCTGAAGGTTTACTTTTTTTTGCATATTTGTCACATTTAAATGTTTCAGCTCATTTATCATTCACTAATCATTCTTTTCATTTCAAACACTGATAAATGGCTCAAACGTTCAGTTGCTGTTGCTGCGGACTCAGGTGAGGGTTCAGGGAGCTGAATGTTGGGCAGGGCAAGGCAATTTTATTTATATAGCCCGTTTTTACAGTTTGTTTCAAAGGGCTTTACACAGCACCATGACAACATCCTCTGCCCTTAGACCCTCACATCAACTGAGGAAAAACTCCCAAGAAAAAACAGGAGAAACCTCAGGGTGAGCAACAGAGGAGGGATCCCTCACCCAGGACGGGCAGACGTGCAATAGATGTTGTATACAGACAAGAAAACAGTTTACAACACAGAGTATGGAAAACATAGAAATGGAATCAGTTAATTAACAAGAAATGATGGATGCAGCTTCTGGTGGGCAGGAGAGGCAGGGAGAGAAGGCCAGCTGATGGGACTACTGGATGGCAGACTCCAGACTGGAGGAGGCAATTGGTGCAGAGGGATGGAGCTCTGGAGAGATCTGTTGAAACACACAGAGAGTGTGAGACACCAAGGCCAAACTACAAGGTGCAACAAATAATGACAGTTCAAAAGTGTGCAGGAGAGGAGAAGGAGAGGAGAGGAGAGGAGAGGGGGGAAGGGAGAGGAGAGGGCTCCATGTAACCTGATGTGTCCCCCAGCGGTTTAAGCCTACAGCAGCGTAGCTATAAAATCAGACAATTGAAAACACATATTGCTGAACACTTAATGTAATATGACAGCCTGAGTCATTCTGGGGAACATAAGAATT
>OMNW01035669.1:1968-19508 GCA_900303245.1 Selene dorsalis
ACACACAGTAGCATGCGCGCGCACACACACACACACACACACACACACACACACACACACACTATAAGCCAAACCACAATAGTTGCCTCACAAGAGCCAAAAAGTTCAATAACACTTGTCTATAGCACCTCTGCCTCACACAGAAAGTGTACACCGCCCATTTACACACACACACACAGCATCATCAACCTGCATTACATGAGGCCACTAAATGATTTGATTGACGTTAGCAAAAAACGAACAAAAAAACAAAACAAAACACTTATCATTGATTGGAATAATAATCCATAAAACTGTACTTACATACCCTGACACAGATCAATGCCTTCACAAAAAAGGTCTTCATACTCACTGATAATGGAGTCGGGTTCAGAAGAAAGCATCTCTCCTCTGTCTGTCAGCAACAACTCCAACTTTAGGTCAGTTTAAACAGGATTGTGTTAACTATGTGACTTCTGGAGGGCGCCCAGCAGCCGCTCCGTTTTTAAAGGGTTAAAAAGCAATACATAATACAAACCAACTGGTGTTTCTACTGTGGTGATGCTGTTAAACTGGTCACTATCTCATTTCTAATTCAGACAAAAAAGACAAACAATTTCAGAGCATCTTCAGTTTTTCAGCTCTGGCTGTCTGGGATTCATAAAGATGAAAGACATGATGAGAGCAGCTGAAGGTCAGGGTGCTTTCCTATTCACAGTTTCTTGCTCTAGGCCTAAATCATATTTTGTGAGGTCACTGTTCCTTTGACCTCTGATCCACAGTCAACAAAATCTAATCAGTAATGTGTTCTAGTCAGAGTATAAGTTTCTGTATTTGAAGCAGTTCCCTCAAGGCCTAACAGAGATATTGCGTTCAAAAAGCCAAAACTGTGTTTTATGAGGCCTTGCTTGACCTTTGACCTCTAAACTCTAATCAGTCCATTCTTAAGTCCAAGTGAAAGATTTGAAAAGCTTTGTCGAGGCGTTACTCAGATATCGTGTCAATGAGAACGGTATGTAGGTCCCTACATAATGACAACATGAAAACAACATGACCTCTGGCTCTGGCTGTCTGCGGCATGGAAGAATAACAATGGAGAGTGTGTAAGCAGCATAATTAAATATACATGTTTGAGGAAGTTGTTGTTAGCAGCTAGATCTGATCCCTACGCCTGACCTCGGTCCAGGTGAAAGTGTGATTGCTGTTGACGCCATGTTTAAAGTGCATAAACAGTGTGCATAAGGGTGTAAAAATTCAGAAGTATTACAAGTTAGAATTACAAATAGTTTTTTAAAAAGTGAAAAACATATATATGTATACTCAGAGATATATCTCAGAAGATGTAGCACAAGGTGGGTGTGGACTCATGGGACTTGTCTCTTGCGGCTTCTCTTCCGAAACAACATGTCTTCACCTGAGCCAGTCAGTTCCTCCGCTCCTCCAAAGTGACTCTGCAGCACTCTCGTGGTCTCTGAGGAACTGTTACTTCTCCACTCTGTATTTGAAGTTTACAGGCAGCGCTTTTGTTGCAACCGACTCACAAATCACCCAGAATTACCCCTGACATCTGCTGACCGTGAGGAGCTCAGCAGCTGTGACTCACACAACGAGCTGCGTTCCCGGTGAATGGACGTCTCCCATACGACAGTGGATATGTGTTCTAAGTTTTCACACTGGATTCCTTGTTCATTATCTGTATCTATCTCTTCAGGAGCCAAGCACAGGACATGGGGCCAGGAACATATTCCAATTATGTCAGGTAACACAACCATTATTCACCCGGACAAGCTGTCCATCAGCACTTCTTATTTATTTCTTTCCTGCTTGAAGTTATTGCCTCACGGAGCAATTGTTGAGGGACAGGGAGAGGCCCACACACACACACACGCGCGCGCACGCGCAGATGCAGGAGGACTTGACAGGTGAGGAACAGTACATTTTCCGCACTAGTGCTGCTGCAGCTGTGGGGCAGTTTGCAGCAACAACAGAGGTTACAAAACAGGCCTGGATTTTGTTTCATAAATTGTGTTGAAATGCGAAGACAACAACATTTTTCTTGGGTGCATTCTCATCCATATGTATTTATGAAAGCACTGTGACCACTGGGATCCTTTGAAACCTCACCTCACAGACCTCACAGAGTCACACTTCCATATAATATTCATCTGGTATACACACCCCTGTGCTGCTGCTGCTGGATCCTGACAGGTTCCACTGGAACGCTACCATTACTGAGCTGAAGGGAAGTGACAGTGCTGACACCAGTACAGCTGTGGCCCTCCTGCTGCCACTCCAGCCACTGCTGCTGCTGCTGCCATCACTGTGGCTGGTTTTCTAATCCTGGCACTAATAGGGATTTTAAGCAGTAATGGTTGAAGGGATGGCTGTGATACGATGTAATGACAGTTTCCATTGCACACGACTGTCTACTACAGCAGAAAGACTAGTTGATGCCAAGGAGTTAGCAGGTAATTAAGATTTGATACCTGCAAATTTGACCTATTTATTGTCCATGAGCAGCATTCAGGACAATCAGCATGTTTACATGTACAGCTAAGTAGAGCTCTGCTCATAGCTTGAGTTGGACGTCTTGTTGGAATTCAGTCCTTGTCCCAGATTACATGCAGCGACGGGGAAAATTGATTGACCCATTACGTCACCTAGTAAACAACTGGATAAATAAATGAATGGAGAATCTGACACCTTTGATCATTTTGTACATACTGAACACGTTACTTACAGTACAGATGAGATGCGTGGTTATGGCAATTTCACAAGGCAGGTGAGAAGACTGTATGCTATTGGAGGGTTATAACAATAGTCTTTCTTTGATGCTACACTTTGTGCTGTCGTATGCACACATGCATTGTCCGGTTTGAGTCAGATGAAGGTGTATCAATGCTGAAGACAATCAGTTTCCAATCGCGTTATTGGGGTGTTTCAGTTGGATCTGGAAAAGTCCAGTGTTAGTCGGACTTACGCGTTTACATGGACTTTAATCGTCGACTTGTTGCTTTTTCACACTTCAAACAGCTCCTCCTGCTCGACCACGCCTCCAAGCCAGAGTGGGGCCACCGTGGCTACAGCACGGAGCCACCTCAACATTCGATAGCTAGCATGCTAGGTGGCTAATAGTAACGGTATGCAAAGAGTCTTGGGATACGGGAGGCCACCAGGACAGGTGTGGTGTGTCCCCCTAGAACAGGCAAAGGAAGGCCGGCTTTGTCCGCCACATTTGGACGAGGAGCCTTTAAATTGGGACAGGCCTTGTCGCAACACTGTGATGTAATCGACCTTAAAATGCCGCCACCGAAGGCTGCAGCCGCTGAACTGGGACACAGCTAACATGTTCTGTATTGTCTTGACTGGTGGTTCACTCTTTGGCTTTGTCCTAATCAACCACACAACCCTCTCTTTCTCTCTGCTTTGGCCATGTGTTACCCTTTCATTGGCTTTGGAGCACTACTGCTGAATAGAAAATATGTTGTTGTATCATACTTTAAAGTTTGTGTGATGATCCCTGTTTGTCGGTCTGCCCGTCTGAACCAGTTGTGATTCAGACCAGTTCAGTGGTCTGTTGTGCTGTCTTCATTAGATAGGTGGGTCAGATTTTTTTTGCCTGCCTTCTCAACAGTTTATGTGCTGTCATAATTCCTCTGTTTATAATGCTCCATCATAGTAAAGTCAATGATGCTCTAAATTAAAGGATAATGTTACACTCGTTATACCGCAGAGGAAATGAGTGGGTATTTTCAGGCAGATGATGTTGTGTTACAGACTATCACTGGCAAGGAAAAATCTCTATAAAAGTCCTTTGTCCCAGACGCTGTTAATGCAGTAAATAAAACTAGAATGTGGTAGCTATTTACCCTTACTTCTGCTTCTTACTTTTGCTGAGGGTTTCTTTCCACAGCAGGTTCTTTGAATAAGGCAGGTCCTAGACCTATGCTTTGTAAATCTGACTCTATATATTGCGTGGTGTACTTTTATGAATTTGGTATGTTTTTGAATGTGTGATGACTGTTTATATTTTATATTTTCTGTTCTGCAATGTTTTACTATGTTCTGTGTGTCCTATTGCCTTTAGACATGGCAATGCTGGAACCAAATATGAATTCCCACTCTGTGGACAATAAAGTTTTCGTTTTTGTATTCGTAAGCGAGGCCAAGTTCAACTTTTTGTCCAGATGCATGATGCTGTGACCAGGACTGGCTGTCAGCTGCAGTTACTGTTGTTATTACTGGTTGTGATTTTGCTAATTAGAGTCAGACTGGCATGTGCACCAGATGCTGATAGAAGCTTACCACAAATACAGTATACTACATCAACTCATATGGATGTACTCTTGCCAGCTAAAATAAAATGCTCAAAACTCCATATACAGACCATACTGAAGCATGTGCATGACTTGACAAAAAATAATCACAATTTGAAGAACATGGAAGTTTAATAAACCCTTTTGGTTGTATTGATTCATTTATTAATTGCATGTTGTAACAACTTTTGTGAAAAAACAAAATATGTAAAATTAGAGTATATTTTTGATTTTGAAGCTCATGGAGCAGTATACTTAATCAGAGGTTAGAGCAAAATCACAAACACACGAGACCCATGTATTAGTTTAATGGCAAACTCAACTGAAAAACAAGTAAACAGTACATTTCTCAGGTGTTAAACCAGACCTGCGTATTATTAAGCAGCTTCCCTGAGTGTGTGAGGTGGGCTTCCTGTAGCAGCCTCCTCCCTCAGACATGCCTCTCTGAACTTTATTCTAACAGTTGATGTCTCTGATGAATGAGGCTCACATTAGACATTACCTTCCAATTGCAGCTGAATGAGACAGCACTTAAATGAAGATTAGTTGAAATAGCTCATTAGCCAGTGCGGCTGTATGATGGTGAGACAAGCTGCAGGCGTTACACTCACATTTACAGTTAGGTGTTTAACTTATTCCAGATGAGATAAGTAGACCAACAGCAGTTACCACTGATGATTATATATTCCTGTGCCACTTGAATGATGAACTAAGTGGTGTAGAACCTGCGTTTAAAGCTGATAATGCTCGTTTGGACTGACTACGCTGACCTCTTGACCTTAATGATCAGGATGTCTGCTTACATTGTGTCTGCAGGTTTTACAGCTTGGCTAAATGTAAGCAGTGTCATGTGCTTTATGAAAATGGGTTTTCATCAGGGGCGCAGTGATTTTTTTTGCTGTCATCATCAGTACCCTGTGTAATCAGTCAGGGTTAAATCACCCCAAAACTCCATTAGACATTGTCCAGTCTCTCCCTTTTCCACCGAGCTGGTTCCAGTACTAGTTCGGAGCCAGAGCCTGACTTAGCACTTATTCTTTTCTTTTGACTTAGCACTTGTTCTTTGTCGCCTAATCACCAGCTCCTGGCTGTCACAACCGGTTCCAGACAAGCACCAACTCCTTACCGGTCTAGATCAAAGGACTGATTATGCTAGGGGCTGGGAGAGGGGTTACCTGACCTACAGGACCACTGCAAAGATATACATAGATGTTATCACTGTCTTATTACATTTGTCAAACTGCTATGTAATCGATGCAAGCATAGTCGAAGTTAAGTATCTGAGCTACAGGCTGTGGCTAACAATGGCTTATGTTCATTGGTCTCTGTTCACTGTGATGTGTAGATGCGTGGTCAGTAATAGTTGTATTTTCCAGCTCAGAAACAGGCTTGCAAAGGCAGGAGCAGCACCTGCATGGAGACGGTGAGCTCCTCCATCGTTGCTGGGTAAGCAGAGACGTATACAGCTACATACTGACGTTTTACACTGATGTGATGGCGTGGCTCTGACTTGGCTTCTTGCCAGTGGAGAAACAAACTGGTTCTTTGGAGACCAGCAAGTTGAAGCAGCTAAGCACTGGCACTAGAACCAGGTTCTTTTTGGTGGAAAGGGGGTTTATAAATGACCAAACTCATGGTCATCAGTGAAGATTAACAGACTGCAGCAATCAAAACTATATTTGCCAAAACATGGTAGATGTACGTTTCAATGAATAAAAAAGAAAGGCCACATCTGGAGAGCCGAGGCACTTTTAATGCTGCTGCCATGGAGACACTATTGGCTGTTATCCTCCTATTGACGTTCTGATTTTCTTATCAAAGTTTGCATACTATACGTACATACTTACATACAATACAGTCATATGGTATTTGTGGTAGTGTCAGCAATGGCAGTTCTTTTGAGAGAAGGCCTACTGAATCACTAGAATCACTTCATTAAAAAGATTTGTTCAAAAACTCTGTTCACTGAATCGTTCGGTGCTTGGTGGGAGCCCTGACTGCGCAGTGTACAGTCTGACTCCCAGCTGATCATGATTCAGTTCATCACCCTGAGGTCCACATTCACTGTGTAGTATGTTCATGGGCACAGACGTTCACGAGCGACAAAACAACATGTTCGCGAACGGTACAACACTACTTTCACTACTATGTTCAGTAAACAACACTACTTTCAGTACTATGTTCAGTAAACAACACTACTTTCAGTACTATGTTCAGTAAACAACACTACTTTGAATGGTACGTTCAGTGAACGTGCCATTCATCAGTACGTTCACTGTGACGCTCAGTGTGACAGTCGTTTACTTAACGCATCACTGAACATGCACCGTTCCCTCGTAATGAGAGTCTCCACCACCAGATTTGCGAGTGATTCAGTGATTCCAACCACACTGCACACTCGATGCTGAGCTCAACTGGACTGAGCAACGAAGCAGGTCAGGAAGTGATTCTGTTCAGTTCCTTCACTCAAACAATTCGTTCCTTGGAATGAAACGTTCGCGAACGAGACAACACTGATTTGTGGACACGTTGCTCATTGTGCTCCTTATAGCGGAAGACTCTGAGGTGGGGAAGGGATGAGTTCGGAAACACTGTGACCCAATATTTTCAAATCAAAAACAACCCAATTCATTTCCCTTTTGTAAAGTGTCAGATGTCAGATGTGTGAACTTGGCATCATACCAGGGGCTGTGACAGAGCGGCTTATTCCTCACTGAGGACAGGCAGCATGAGCCAGAGACTGCAGGATATTTTACCAGCTGACGTGGAAATCAATGTAGTGGTTGTAGGGGTGCCACTCCAAAGTCTGCACTCACTCAGGGCCTTTGTGTGTGTGTCAGACTAAAGAACGGGTCTTCTTCAGTTGGGAAAAAGCTGATTTGTTGGTCATCATATGGTCATCTTTTTAATTAGTATCCCTGATTTCATTGTGAAAATCCTGAGCAGAAGTAATTTGTTACTGTGCCTGTCTTTTGGACACACACGTAAGGTGATATACAGGCGCATCTAAGTAGAATATGATGGAGGTCAGCAGTCTTCTCCATGATAGTGTAGCTACTGAACCAGACTAAGAGATCATTTAAAGGCTCAGGAAACCTTTGTAGGTGTTTGGAGTTCATCAGCTGATTAGTGTGACACCATGAGGTTACAATAGTGAACTTTTTAATGTTTTGAGATACTGAATTTTGGCTTTTCATTAAACGTAAGTCATAATCATTACAATGAAAAGAAATAAAGACATTAAATATTTCAGTCTGTGTGTAATGAATCTATATAACATGAGTTTTACTATTTGAACTGAAGTATTGAAATAAATGAACTGTTCCATGATGTTTTAATTTATTGAGACGCACTTGTATTTGAGTACTTAAATTTGAAAGTTACAGCTTGTCCCACTCCCTGCCTTCCTGCCGTCTGCAGGCCTCTCTTGGATGGACTGTATCTCCACTGCTTTGTACGGCAGCTGGTGATGGTGGTTCTGGCCACAGAGAAGAATGAGGACTGTGATAGAAGATGAGCTAGCTGAACACACACACACACATACACACACATAGCTTACACAGAGTCTCTATCCATGATCATATGTGGCTCATAAATAATCAGTCATCAAAGTGCCCAAAGTCTCATTAATTCCTGTATTGGTATATTGATCAATTGATTCTGTGACCAAAACATTACTCAGGTATTGATGCATATATTTAGGAATTCCCTTTGTACATGTGACTGATGATCTGCTACAATTTTATATTTTCCTTTTGCAAAGATGCGTGCATGTTAATTACTAAAAATATTTAGTTTGAGACTCTAAACAGGAGAAAGGTTCATACTAAATCATGCTTTAAATAGAAACTTCCTGTTGTTTTCTGTCATAGAATGTGAAAATCCTAAAGCTCAGTAAATCAGAATCGATTGAAGTTTTAAGTTAAAGGTTGATGTGGTAATAGTAGATTTTTGTGGTCTGATATGAAAGGATGTGTGTTAAATTGACAGACACCATCTCGAATCGCTCACTGATTCATGAATCAAATCTAATCCTATCGTGACAGACAAACATGTAGTATTGACACAGTTTGTCCCCCGGTGATTTATACTCAGGCAACTAACACTGATGTAACACATCTGGTGATTTATTAGCCACAACACACACACACATAGACACACACACACATACACACACACACACACACATTGTACAAGGGTAAACGGCTTTCTCAGAGGTGAGGAACCCACTGTAGTAGTTTGACTCTTGCTGGCAGAGTCAGGACACAGAACAACCTTCACAGGCAGGAGTGGATGCAGCATGCACTCCGGGGTTATTCCTTACAATGTTGTCTTCTGTACACACACCTAGTTTTACATTTTACTTCAGTGACACACAGTATACTGTTTGCCTGACAGATTTATAATAATATACAGCTATTAGGGCAAACAAGGAAGTGCTAATTGACCCAATGTGTTTCTACAATATAAACCTGGTTCATTGTGTAGTAGTAAGGAAGGGAAATCTTACTTGCAGTTAAAATACATGAATGTTTATTAAGAAGGTCAGTGTTTTATTTGAGTTTTTCAGGATAGCAGTTCCATTGTCTTGAACGTGATATCTGATTAATACCCTGAGAAAATGTTTTCAGATTTAGCACAAGCGTTCATTTGAATAAATGAACTGAATAAACTGACTAAAATTTGCTGGTTAGAGGTCAAAGGTCATGGTCATAACGATGAAGATTTTTGCCCTGTGGATGTGATATATAAAGAACTGAGGGATGAACTTATCAGAATATTAGTGTAAGTATTTTTCGTTGAGATTATTCACACGTCAATATATTTTTTAAAACTCTGGTTCTCTTAAACTCTGAATCCTTTCACACAGACAGCGAATGTTATGCAGTGAAAACGCAACATAAAGTTATTTTCTGACTGAGTCGATTTTTCTGAGCTTTCACCCGGTGACTAAAAGCATCAACCAATCATGTTGCGTGGAAAGGAGATACGTCACAACCCTACACAACACCATGACAACAATGTGAACCTACTAATCACCTGTGTCTCTCACCACCCTGTTTTGTTTGACAAGGGACACAAACATTACAAAGACAACAAAATGAAGAAGAATGTGGCAAAGCATCACCCAACAACTCAGCTATAAGGATAGAGAGTTGCTGTTGGAGGAAGGAGAGTTGGTAACACGGTGACAGAACCACAGCAGACTTGGCAAACATTAATAAACTGCTGTTGAATACTTAAGGCAGGGCTATTCAGTTAATTTGGAACTGGGGCCAGTTAATAAAACTGTCACACAGTCACAAAGAAATTACAACAACATACTGAAGGAGTCAATATTCTATTTTTTAAATGCAGAACATGCACATAAATCCACACATGGACTACAACTGTACTCACTTTTTACCATTTTGAACATAAATCAGACGCCTTAACAATCAGTCTCGGTCAGCCATATCACAGATATTTAAGATTGCACTCATTTAAGTGACGGCCAACATCAAATTTATCTCCACCAACAAAAACCAAACCAAAAAACCAAAGTGTATACAGTAGTATGGTACAGAATAGAATTATAACAACATAACGGTAGGCCTACATGGTATTTTATCAAGGCCATGTACTTCAAATTGCACTCAGTTGAGGTGAGCCATATCAGTTGTTTAGAATTTCATTCATTTAAACTGACAAACAACTTCAATTCCAAATGCACCAACAAATACAAAACAAAACTGCATAGTATGCCTCTAAATAGAATTACAACATAACAGTGCACGGCACTTTATCAAGGCAAAACATTTCAAACTGCATTCAACAATAATCACCCATTTTAGCCCTGCTCACATGAGAAGAATCACTGTAACAGTCCTTTAGTTGACCTCTCTTTATATTATTATTTTTTTCTCATCATTTTCCATCAGAGACAGAAACTTGCCAGCTTTTTTCAATTTTGAAGACCAGAGAAACACCAAAATCTCCTCTCTTAGTTCACAGAAATGTTTCAAATCATTTCCTTTGCTAAGCCATCTAATGTCATGGTGAATTAGCAAATCTGTATATTCAGCAACTCTGGCTTCCTCCCACAGACCAGAGACGTGCAGGTTAATTGGTGACTCTAAATTGCCCATAGGTGTGAATGGGAGTGTGAATGTTGTCTGTCTGTATATGTTAGCCCTGCGATAGACTGGTGACCTGTCCAGGGTGTACCCCACCTCTCACCCCTAAGTCAGCTGAGATAGGCTCCAGCTCACATGTGACCCTAGTGAGGATAAGTGGTATAGAAAATGAATGAATGAATGAATGTATATTCAGCAGACATGTCAGTCAACAGCTTGCAGAACAGGTGGTGCTGTAAACTGGAGGTACAATGGATAAAGTTTATAATTGCCATGACAGAGTGCATGGTCTCTTTTAACTCACCGCTGAGTTTGGCACACAGGAGGCTTCGGTGGATGAGGCATTGTAGCGACCTCATCTGGGGAGCCGCGGCCGCCACCCTCGACCCACCCGCTCCATCCGTCACCAACATGTTGACGCACGCCAAATCCAAGTTGTTCTCCTCAAAGAATGATGCAATTTTGTCGAACAGAACCTCACTGGTAGTGTGCCCCTTCAGGGGAAGCAGTCCAAGCAGATCCTCGCGAAAACATTCTCCATCAAAAAATCGCACATAGAGGCAAAGCTGCGCGACATCACTGTTATTCGTTGACCCATCCACGTCACCTGGGCCGTCCTCAGCTTGTCCAAAAGCATCTCGAAAATGTCTAATGCAAGGGACTCGACTCTCCTCATATTTGACGTGTCAGATATTGGAATTTGCTTCATTGAATCAATAATGCTTTTTCAGGTTTTTTCATCTGTTACCACCTCATCAATGAATGCCAGCATACGATACTTGACTGTCTCTCTGTATACGGCTTTTTCTTTTTGCCCAATATCCATGCCACTCATAACGAGGCCGCCGTTGCTCTCTATTGATCCGTACAGGCCTGGAACAATATGCGACGTCTTTGCTCATAACATAATGTAAGCCCTGATATATTCTGCCTCCCCACGGCAGAGCCGGGTGGGACAGTAAGGTCAAAGTGCGAGGCGCTCATTGCAGATTATGCACACAGGATTGGCATTAACAGCAATAAACGCATATTTCTCTGTCCATTCATTGTTGAGCTGCCTGTTCTCTGAGTAAACTTTTCTTTTTTTTAAGGTAGAGAGACACATTTTGTCTTGTTATCCAACCTCCGTGCTTGAAAGCAACAAGTTAGAGCGGTCAGAGCGTAGCACTAGAGCGCGACTTTGATTGGTCATTGGTCATGTATGGCCAAAACAGGTATATTCTACCTGTTTTTCCACCAGGACTTAAATGTGTGCATACCGCCTCCTACTGAACGAGAGAATGTACAGCCATACTCATGCACTGTATGAGACTATTCATATGTAATAACTACACTAGACTCTAAGTACTAAACTACACACTACACTCTTTTGTACTAAGCCGGTACAAAATTCCTCAGGGGCTGGACCTGGCCCGGGGGCCGCCAATTGAATGGCCCGGACTAATTAACGAGTTGGTGTGCGTGATACAGTTATAAGGCATGACATGGAGTCAAAGGACCACCTGATGTGAAGCAAGACAATAAAACTCCCTCATTGAGTTCTTCACCTCCCCCTCTCCAGCAGATAACTAACTTAACTGTGTCCTGCTCCTGTGTGCTGCATGGAGCCAGATAATGGCCACTTACAGTGTGGTGAAAAAAAACACACCAATTATTGAGTTTCCCATCCAGACCACAGTTTGTGTGGCTGCACTGTAGGAACACACACGCACACACAACTGCTGTTTATGTAAGCAGTTACTGCCCTTAGCCCTTACACTAATAAAGTATAAATTCATTTTAAATGACACAGTTCACCTGAATGTGAATATGCTGCAACAAGGCAATGAACTACAATATACAGTATGTGTGTCTTCAAAGACTGATAATTACAGTATAGCTAATGACTCTTCTGAAGAGCTGGGTGTAGTTAAACCACAGCATGCAGCTGCAGGATGACAAGCAGGGAGTATTTGTGTTTGTGTGTCTGTGGGGGGCAGAGTCAATACTTTGATTCAAACAAAACCATCAAAATGTGTGTCAAAGCTGTGTGTGTACCCCCATCAGTGGCGTGTGATGACTTTAGCTCTGCTGCACTCTGCCTGGACACCTTCAGCTCTACTGCACTGAAAATATTTAACTGTGCAAAACTGCATCAAAAATGCTTCAAATAAGACTTATGTTAAATGTAACTGTAAATATGTATTCTGAATAAATGAAGTCGATCAGTGAGACAGAGCAGGTTTATGAGAGCTAACTCAACCCCTGAGCCAGAAGAAGCTGTTAACAGCTGCTCCACACTTCACCTTCACTCTGAGTCTCACACATGTTGATACTGTGACCAGTCCACATGACAAATGACTCATGTGTTGCTTTACTGCTTTTAGCTTTGTCTTTGTTCACTGAGCTGATGCTGCTGACTGAGAAAAGACTGTTGTTGAAGCAGGTAAACGTGAAGCATATGGTTGTGCAGTATAACGCTTTGTACTGAAAACCTGTCTTTATTTTTGTTATGATATGAATTTTTCCGATACCGCTGTACTGGTGGAGACAATGTCCAAAATGTGTGCAGTGGGAAAGTGTTCAGCTGGGACCCATTTCACCGCTGCTCACGGTGCTAGAGCCTCTCCCTCTAGCACTGTCTAGCACCTGTTTGATGAGCAGCAGTAGTAAGAACATGAGGCAAAAGAAGAGGAAATTCTACATCTTGTGTGTCTGCCCCTGTGTGTCTGTGCATCTGCTCTGTCTGAAGCAGCATGAGGAATATTCACATAGTGGTGGCCCACTGCTGCTTAATGTACATGCCAGAAACCCTCGATTATGTTTTTTTTTACTTTTTTGGTACAATAACCGAAATGGGAAGGATTACTTCAGTTTCGATTAATTGCCCAGCCCTACTTTAATTACTGCCCCCCTATTGGCAACCACGCTTTGAAGAGGTCATGCTGCATTTACCTGTGTGTGGACATGAAAAATCACCATACAGTCCTTATGACAGTCGAATGGGCCATTTAAAGCTGATCTGCAATAATAAAGTCAAATACCGTGAAACCGATATGACTTAAAAAAAAAAAAAGTAGTAATGCATGCAATATCTGAACTGACCTGAGAACAGTGAAAGCTGTGCCAACCGCAGCTTGACCAAGCACGCTCATCTGTAGCTATGGTAACCAGGACTGTCAGTAATGCACATGAGCAAACCTCCAAAACAAGCAACAAGACACAGTCACACCCACAGAAATGACTGAAGTCATGAGTGGAGTGGGCTGGTGGTCAAGCTCTGGTCAAGCTAGCTTCAAAAGACAGTAGTGGCAGCACTTACAAGCGGCAATATCAGATCCTGTATGAGACAGTCACATGTAAAGAGATACATCACTTCCACTTCAGTAGTGGTTGTTTGTTCTTTCTGTTTTTTAAACTTTAACTGGTCAGGCCCTGCTTTGCCCTGCTTGCCACTGGCCCCCGTTTGTTATTTCTGGACTGGGTATAAAACAAGAAAACTGAATCGACACCTTGAGCTTGATGCTGACTGGAAGCCAGTCAGCCTCCAACTGTCTCTACCTTAGTCATCATTATCTCGCACCTATTTCATTGACCGACCAGTGAGCTGCTAGAAGGATGCAGGTGTTTTCAGGAGGATCTGAGAGGAAGAAAAGTGTGACTTCATAGAATGAAGACTGACATATGTTGCATCAACCTTGAAATCATTAACAAGTCAGAATGGTGTAATATATGCACAGTATTCAGTCAGAGGGAACCAAACACGTCACATAACGCTACAGGGACAAACTATTAGCACTCCAGCAGACACATGGGGAAACGGCTGTGTCCGTGTGCGACACATTAGCGGCTGATAATGTGTGAGCTTGTGTTGAGGCTGACGGAGCAGTGGCTGCAGCTCTGAGAAATGAAACTGTTATCGCAAAGTGAAACATTAGAATCCATTTTTAGGTGAGGTTGATGCCAATTTCCTTTTTGGCAAGACAACAGAATCTCAGAGAGCTGGAGATGGTTGGCAGTTCTGCCAAGCCTGCGAGGACACACACTGATTCACAGGCTGCCTCAGCCCTGATAACAAACACCAATGTGTGTGTGTGTGTGTGTGTGTGTGTGTGTGGAGTAAAGTTTTAAACATCTCGAGTGAAGCTGCTATTTTGAATGAAATATAGGCAGTGCTTATCTGTGGATTAAATGTGAGGGTGTGTTGGAGGGAGTGTGTGTGTGTGTGTCTCCAGGGAAAACACTTTTTTTTTTTTTTTATGACATACAGCCGCAGTGTGTTGTGTTGTGTGTTTTGCAGCACCACTGCAGGGTATGGTGTGTCAGGAAGTAGAGCAGGTCATCTCAAGTGGAGGTGTGCAGGTCAGACACTGAACGCTGGTCAGCTGATTATATCACTGTGTGTGTGTGTGTGTGTGTGTGTGGCAGCTGGATGCAGACATTGTTCTGCAGCTTGAGAATGAGAGTGAGAACATTTGTGAAGCCACTGCAGAGAACCAAGTGACAGCAGCATGAAGTGACATCCACACTGTTGTTTCTGTATGTGACCCAGAGGCAGGTGCTGTGATGATGATGATGATGATGATGATGATCATCATCATCATCATCATCATCATCACAACTATAGATATACCTACAGTCTGTATCTGCACTGTCTTCAGCTGGTGCTGTACTGTGCCTCTGTGCTCTGCTGTTTGCTCTATGTGTGTGTGTGTGTTTGTGCAGACCAGAAAATAGAGGAGCATATATATGTATATGTGTGTGTGTGTGTGTGTGTGTGTGTGTGTGTGTGTGTGTGTGTTGTGGCTAATACTCACTAGACGCAGGTAAGTTATCACATATTTTACCAATTCAAAACAAATGATAAGTTAATCAATTTGTCCTCTATATTTAATCTACTGTGGCTTAGTACTGATCCCAGACCTGCTGGTTCAGGATCACTGTGTCTGTTTACAACTTACAGCTGAGTGGAGAAGCTGACACAGACCTGTCACCATCTGGCCTTTTGCTGGTCACTAGATGCTACCATTGAGTGTTTTGTCTTGTTTCTGCTCACCTGGTTCTCATTGGGTTATGATGTGTTTATCCACTGTCCTGTGGTCTCAGTATTTAAACCCTGTTTCCTGGTTTGGGTCTTGTTAAGTCTTTGTTTAAATGTGAGTATATCACAGTCTGAGGACTCTGTGCTGGTTAGTTTTTTGATCTGTTGTTCAGATTTTTGGGCTTGATTTCGGTTGTACCTTTTTGGCCGTTAATTGTGTTTTTTTCTTACCTTTTGGACTAAGTAATACTATTTGAACTTTGTGCCATTTCCCATGTGCTTTTGTTCCATGCTGCCTCATCTGGATTAAACCATGTTTAAACCAACCCTTTTTGTTTGTTCTGCAATTGAGTTTTCGCTTCGCAGGTTCAAAGCCTGTGGCATGTGGCATGACAGGAATTCTGAAAGGTGAGGACCCAGTCTAACACCAGAATGAGAAGATTTAGACCGTGTAGTGAAGACTTTTTAAACTTCAGATAAATCCTGATAAATGTGTATTCATGCATATCACACTGCAGTGACATCAGGAGTCCATCCTTTGTACATCTAAGGTCGAAGTGATGTGAATCAGTGGTACCTCCTTCAGTCGGGGATGTACACAGTGAAAACCCTTTTTCTCTCCGTTGCTGCTGCTCTCCTCCATTAGTGTCAGATCATGTGACTGTGACCCTCCACCTACCTCCTCTCCGCGATCCAAACGTTTAAATTCATCCTTCTGACACGCTTCTTACAAGTCAACACAGTTTAACGTCATTGGGAATGTAAGTATCAGAGCGTTGTGTTCAAATGCATGATGTATGATGAATCCTGCTGGATCTGCAGTGGTAGTGAATCTGGGGTTAAAGCAGGGGCGCTCATCTCCAGGGCTTGGATCACTCTGATTGGACGAGAGTGACTCACACACATGTTCTCTAATGAGCTGACAGGCCACATCAGTACAGAGTGTCTGGGCTGCAGAGCGCCAGTATGTGTCTGTGTGTGTGTTGGTGTGTATATGTGTAGTCATATGCCACTTTAAATGTGTGTATACATGAATGTGTGTGTCTGTGTGCATGAGTGATTGGACCTTCGGGCTCAGCGCAGTATTGAGGCCAGCTGAAACAGGGCAACATCAGAGGTATGTAAATCGCATACGTGCACAGACACACACACGCATGCATGCACGCACACACACGCACACACGCACAGCACACACTCTCTCTCTCTCTCTCTCTCCCTCTCTCTCCTCCATTTCACCCTCTTCTCAACTATTTTAATTCTACCACTAACCTGTGTGAGATACGTCCTCTCCCTCTCCATTATAACTCCATCATGGTTAGCCGGTCCACTGCTGGACTCCCACTGTCTGTCTTCTACAAGCTGCAGCATGTCTGAGGAAGTCTGAGCAGTCTGTATGGACCGTGCCAATGAAAGTAACCCAGCAGATGCTCTCAGAATATGAAGTGGATCAGAATCCTCATATGTCAGTTTTGGTTTTGACGGGTTTCTTTCCTTTCTAACCAGAGCAGGAGTGTCTTTGTTCTATGATACAACAGCTAACAACTGGTGTCAAAGTAGTGTAGCAATGGTGTCCTGTGCAAACAATGCAGTCGCACCCCCTCTTTGTGAGCTATAATTGAGTGTTCCTGCAGGACCTGAGGCTTTCCAAGGTCAGATATATTTTACTCCTCCAGCAAGGTCTGGGGTCTCCTCCCAGGTGGAAGCCCTCCAAAGTGAGGTTGTTTCAGGCATCCAAGATGTCTGCTCCATTTTGACAGGACGGAGCAGTGACCCTCCCCATAGCAAATTTCTTTTGGCTTGGATGTGGCCCAAATGAACAGCAAAGATGTGAAGCTCTACCCATTGCCACATGCGCCAGTTGCATGCCAGCTGCAGTCCAACTGCAGTCCAGCAGTTGATGCTACTATCTGGGTAAGTGCTTTAATTACAGAACTGTCCCAGAAAAAAAAAAAAAAAAAATCCCTCCAATATTGAAGGTTTGACAAAACCAGGTATGATGTTTTGTTATATCACATTTAGCAGTTATGCATCACATGTGGCCCAAAAGTATTCTGTTATCTGGGCCAAGTGCTTGAATTACAGAACTGTCCCAGAAGAGAAATCCCCTCC